>KZ507354.1:29389-43668 GCA_002844005.1 Limosa lapponica baueri
TGTCCTGCCCCTGTGCCACTGCTGGGTCCAAGCGATGCTGGTCCTTCCCGTGTGAGGTGTCAGGAGTGGGAAGGGTTGGCTGAGCCAGGAGAGCAAACCCTCCAGCGAATCTGTGCTGGTTTGGCAGGTTATGGTGACCCGGTGGATCAGTGTGTGTCAGTGGGGGTGTGAGGATGCTGTTGGGAGGAACGCCAGCTGTGCAGCTGGGTTTCTCTGACTCCAGCGGGTGAGCAGAGCCCAGCCTCAGGCACCCCTGTGCAGCTGGGCCTGCCCTGCTCCCCACCACTGTGGAGAGCTGGGACCCCCCCTTTGCCACAGGCATCGGCAGCTGGGACTGCCAGCCCCACAACAGAGCGCCGAGAAACACCCCAGGCAGGGTGTCATCCCCGTCAGGGATGACAACAATAACCCCACAGCATTTCCATCTTCCTGCATTTAAACGTTTGAGTTAATAACATTTATAAGGCGGCACACAAAAATGACCTTAAATACATCATTTGTCATCTCAAGATGCCAAATTACACCATTACTGAAAGAGATACAGAGAAATGTGTCTAATAAACATAGTATATTTTGCACAATTTACTTTGCAGTTTCCATATCCTGCAACAAGCACAGGATAGTAAGGCTTCTTAATGATCATAATATATGTGCAGAAAGAGCAGTTCCCTGAGGGCTACTGATTAATCAGGGAAATGCTCATTTGTTCTGGCAGAAGTGATGTGCATCTAGGCAGGGCAAACGCTGAACCCTAACTGCATTCAGCAGCCATCAGGGGCCAGAAGTTTCCATTCGTTTAACTAATTTTCCCTCTAAGAAAAGAATACGTTTCAGCACAGCACCAGGACATAACGGCACTTGTTCTCCATCCTGATTCCTTTAGGCTTTTGTCTAGCAAAGGCATAAAGAGGCCTCACATTCATTTTAGAGACTATAAATGCGTAAGAGTCAGCTTCCAAAGGAAGACATCCCTCCTTGCTTTGGTGGGCTGTTCAGGGGAGGACGTAAGGTCTCAGCTGCAGTATCTGATTACTGTGCGAGGGACTTGGGAACAAGTTAGAAGATTTAAAGGATTTTTCATCAGCTGATCTAAATCCCTGCCTGGATTTTTAGTACCCGAGAAACACTGCATGCCCACTGATTGCAATCCTTCCTGCACTCCATCATAGTCATATTAATTTTGCGGCTTGGCACCGTTGTTGCCACCTAGAAGTTTGATAGTAACGATGCGCAACCTCTGCGCTGTACACGTATTTCTCTAGTATTCATTTTCAAATTAGCCACAGAAAGGACAAACTAAAAGCAGATGTGTCATACTTCTCTCTGTATGTTTGGAAGCTCAGTCATGGAAATATCTTTGTCAGATAAATGAATTCCAGGTCACTGGGATAAATAGACGCAGTAAAATACTTTTATGTAGAAGAAACCCATACAAAAATGTGATCCAACAACTCTTCAAGGAAATTGCCGTGTAAGCGATCCAACTTTGAGGCTTACCTCAGGCTTTTGCATAACATGATAGTTAGTACTTTAAATTGGAGAAAATGTGATGGGATCTTTCAATTTTTTTCCACTTGCTTTTTCAATTTCATGGGATCAGCAGAAAGTGAAGGGAACCAAAACTGAACTAATGCTGTGCTTTTGACTCCACCGCTGCTAAACACACGGCAGCAATTGTTTGGTAGAGAGAGGACTAAGTGCTACCCCTCTTATGGGCATCCCAAAATTGACAGAAAAATGTGGATTTTTTAGTTGTTTTCAACATAGCATGAGAAAGAAGAAAAACAGAAATAAATAGGAAAGCTGAAACATAATTGGAAAACAGTAGTTATTTAGTTTGGCTACTGATTTATTAATACATTATAGTTATGCACTCAGGAATAAACCCTCACTTAAAAATGTTCTTCAACTCTAGCAGGGATTATTTACAGGAAATCAAAACAGTTAAAGAATTAGGATGAAATCCTGCCCGTACTGAGTCAACAGAAATGTTGCCACAGACCCCATTAGGCCAGGTTTTGCCCCCAGATATCTACAAAGCACCACAATTCTCTTGCAGTATGACTAGCAGATTAATATTCAATAGCACCAGATTATCTTTCCCTGCAGAATTCTTCATTTTTATGCAGCTGGTCTAAAAACTTCGCTCCTCAAGTTTGCATTTCAGTGCAAGACAGACACTGACCTGTGCTCCTTTTTGGCCGTTGCCCTACATGGCCACTCCCGCTTGGCTTAAGCACCTTCTGAAATTATTATTTTGCCTCCATGTTCCTTATAAGAATTTTTTTTCCATCTGCTTTCTCAGCAGCAACTTTAAGGCATTTCAGGCTACTGAAGAACTATAAAATTAACACTGTGCTCAGATATATCATAAAGAACATGCTCCTTTAACCCTGTCCTTCAAAAACCCATAAGCATTCGCTGTACTTCAGCGATTTGCCATATGCTTTTGCAAAGGAACATTTTGCACCTGCCACCACAATACAGGAAAAATGCCAGCTTTGCAGGAGAAAACATTAACTAATTTACACGAAGCCTTAGGTGGTCTATTAGCCCTGCATAAAAACAAGAACATGTAATTACTGGATCCACAGACAGAATTAAATTTGATTGACTACAAAGAAGGAATGAGTGGAGCAATTAACAACAAAGCCCAAGTAAACTCCTCTGATGGGGAGCCCATGGCCTGGCTGAATGATGCTGACGGCACAGCATCTACCTCTACTGTCCCGAGAGATGTGTCCACACCAGAACTTTAACTCAGTGCAGTTAAACTTCTGTCAACACCACTGTTCAGCTATCTGCTGAATTACGGTGCGTCCTGTAAGATACAAACCAATAGCCATATAACCAACTGGGCACACTACTAGTCTTCTAGCATCATTAATTTTGTCAAATCATTCTTTCTTCTGTGTTTCTGGACATGGACAGCAGCCACCTGAGGTGGTTACTCCTCTGTGGCTGATGGCATTTTGGGAGGACACAGCGTCGCTCACTGGAGCACCACGTGCCCAACCAGCAGCGCAAGCAGATGCTGTCCTGCAAGTTGGATGGAATAGTTGTTCCATAGGCTGAAGTTCATTAAGATAATTGCGACTGGTCAGAGTTACAGGTGCACAGTTAAATTTGGGGTGGTAAAACCCATCCAAAAGAAAAGCATCTCCACTTTCCAGCTCCCCAGCCATGCAGGTCTTTTGCCAGCGCCTGCAGTAAGGTGGGAAGCTGGGGTGTTTCTGTCGCAGCTTCCGTCCATGTTTGATATAATGCCCTCTATGAGCAATTGCATCTCAGTGCTTGTAATAAGAAAATGTCATAAAGGTACCTGCTGCCTGGTCCAACATCTTTTGGCTTTGACAGTTCAAATTTACAGCTTTAATTCAGGAGTCTGGAAGCCTGGTATTCTGTACACACTTAGTGAAGGGCAGAAGGAACAATATTTTATAAAATGCTCACCTGCGTTCAGTGACCCGTGGAGGATATAACCCCTCAGACCTCATGAAATGACTTGCAGACAAATTCATAGTCCAGATTGTCCAGTGGCAAATTACGAAGTCCTAGTTAAGCCCCCCTGTGCCTGAATGTCCTGACTTGAATGTTTTGCCACCGTTCAATAAAGAATTGAACTTTCAGCAACTTAATTAAACAAATGCTTAACTGGGTTCTCTCAGCCTTTTATAAGATCCTCTCAAGCTTTATTTCTTGCTAATGTATACAACAAGCTGCATTTCAAAATTGTTTGCTGTTCTTACATTTCTACAACTTTTTTCCTAACAATTATTTTGCTGAGGGATGGAGTTCCTGAAATACAGGAGCAATTATCAATGAATTCACAACCAGCACCTAAATTGCTTTTACTGCTTTCTGGGAAACTTGATGCCAGGATGACGGAGCACACAAATCTCTGAGGCTCTCCCATGGCCGTGAGGTGTGGGTGGTGCAGAGGGCGGCTGCACCTTTGCCATAGGCTGAGGGTCTGCCACAGCTCCGGGTCTATTTGGCATCCTCATCCTCATTAAAGCCTCAACCTGCTACCGAGTCAGAAAAATTAGCTTCCTCTCTCCAGACTAAAATCAGTAGGATTTAGGGGATTAAATTCTGACCTCTGTTGACTGCTCCTTGCACCGCTTCCCTTATCAGCATTGGCACAGGACCTTTTTCCAGGGGATTCTGCCTGTTTCAGTGAGCCAGAATGTGAGTGTCTCTGGGGCCAGGGCCAGGACAGCTTGCATGCTGAGAGCAGGTCAGACTTGGTGTGCAAGACAGACAGCTGGTTTTATAGAGGAGTTTCTGTAGCAATGGTGATTTGATTTCCCATGTGATTTTCCATTTTGTTTGTGTTCTTCAAAACGGTTTATAAAACACTGTGGGGGTGTAACTGCGCTGAGCACTATTATAGATGTATAAGGCTGGCACAGTAAGCCTAACACAGCCCTGGGTTCCTAATGACTGAAAGAGACTGTGGAGGAGAAATGTATATATAATTTCACCAATTTTAGGAAAGATCAGATCCTTTCTCTCAGTTCTATATCTATATCTACAAAGCCTCAGGATGTAACATTTAGAGAGTAGCATCGATCAAGACACGATGTGCCCTGAGTTCATTGGCACAAGACTGGCTCAGACACGCTGGTGAGCGTGGGACAAGCCAGAGAGGTGACAGCCCAGTACACCTTGACCAGCGAGGAAGAAGCTGGGAAGGAGGTGGGACATGCCATGAGCATCCACCACAGGAGGAGAAAAGTGCCCTTCAGAGCAAGTGTGATCTTCCTAGTCCTGATAACCGGGTGAACCAGGCAGTTCGTGACACAGACGCAGTGAAAGCATCTTTGCAGGTGGGGACTGTGGCTCCCTCTCTGCAGGAGTCATGATATATTTCACAAAAATGGCACAACTGAAACCCAGCTGGCTCAGCTGCCTCGCCCAGAACTAAGTGTGGCTGTATGAAAGGTGCTGACACACACAGACAGTGGTTGGGAGACTCTGGACAAAACAGCTACGGGATTTCCCTTAGGAAAAGCCGGGCTGTGCGTGTGGCTGTCATGCACAGGACAATGTCACCCTGCTGAGCTCAGCGGGTCGGCAGGAACCAAGTAACGAAGCGTTAAGCAGAGGTGAGGGGAAGCATCACCCCGGTGATGCAGTCTAGCATTGCCTAGACTGCTCCTCCGTCACAGGGGGAGGCCGACTTTGACACTCCTGCTCCTTCTGCAATCCAATTTAAGTCCCACATCTCTGTTACCGCTGTGTTCCCAGGGGTCACGTTTGGGGCTGTTATAAAATGCAGGCTCGCTAGCACGGCAAACGTCCCCAATCTGTGCCGTATATGCAGCTGTTTAATGAGGCCTGCTGTCATTACAGCAAAATGACTCAAGGACTTTCTTAAAAAAGCCTCTTATTTATAGTATCATAGATTACCTTAATGTCTTTTTACTGGGAGGTGCTTTGAAATACTGTGCAAACATTACAAGATGGTCCTGAAGTAATGTGCATTTAAACAGAATCTAACAAGGAAAACATAAATATCGGCTGGAAAAGAAAGCATTTGTTGAAATGTGTTAAAATCTTCAGCAAAGGAGTATTTTTATGAAAAGTATGCACTTCTGAGCTGGAGTTTTACAGCATATCTTGCATACAGGAGCCAGTGCAAGTGTGTGCTCTGGCACAAATTCCTGATGGAGAGATCTATGTGCAAAGCGTAAAGATTAGGAAGAATTTTCTCCTATCAGCAAAAGTAACTGAAAAAGCATTTACAAAGCAATGCTATTATTCATCTATAATATTCAGATAGCAAGAGTACATTTTTCCAGGCAGTGTCTCAGTTTTCAAAGAGAATGTCAAAAAACCTGTATTGATACCTAGTCCTCTTCAAAGCTTTGCATAACCCTGTCTATAATTTAATCTTTCACTTGTGCCATCTCACTCTGAAGTTTTCCTTCTCACTGAGTTTCGTGTGTTTTCTCTCTGTTCTCAGTTTTTTACCCAGAATTATCTCTGAATTCCACTGGCACATCAAACTCCTTCCATCCTTTCCATCACATTTCAATGACATCCTCACTTTTTTGTAAAACACAGACTAAACTTCTGTATTGTGTCTTTTTTTTATTCTGTGGCATTAGTTTTAGCTTGTGCTTTAATCTGTAGTAGAGAGATGGAAAATTTGATTTGTACCAAGCTGTGTGTGTTAGCACAGGCTTTCTCCTGCCAGATAAACATAGCCTAGATGCGCCCGCCGTGAACTATAGCTACGCATCCCCGTTTGAACAAGAAAAATATTTGAAGTACCTATCTGGTGAATAAAGGAGATATCCGGGGCATGCTGATTTAAACCTGGCTAGGTCCTCATGTTCCTACAGTGGATAATTACAGGTGGAATCTTATACGGAAATGTATTAATCAGAGTAGCATCTGCTGCCAGTGCCCTTCCTGTCAAAACTCAAACAGCAGCAAGGAAATGAAGTGGTAATGACAGGTCTTTCATTTAGCCTCTAAATCTTCTTTTCTTAGGTATCCATATTTTAATAAAATTTATATGCTTTTTAATGTAGGAGACATTTTGATGTCTGATCTTAAATACAGTCTCTAATTAAACATTCTATAATTAAACTTCTTGGTTTATCTATGTAAAATGCCGAGGAATTAGAACAAGCCTTATTCCTCCAGGTTAAGCCCTACTTTACCTCAAAGACATGCGGGGAAGACAGCGTCTAACACCAGGTTTTACAAAGCAGTCGTGGGAGCAGAAGGATGTCCCAGAGATACCAGAGAGCCCCCGTGCAGCAGAGCAAAAGAAAGCCCATGCCATTTGTGCCATGTCAAGGCCAGTGGGCTGGATGTGCTCCCAGCCCAGCAGCCCTCGCGCCTCTTGGCCTGGCTCGGTTGGAAACTATTGCCTCTCTTGACTATTTATTCATTTACTTTTTCCCCCAACCTTTGATGAGATTCCCATATGGGATGTGGCATTTGTGAGCCATAGGTTACTTTAATACGAAAAGAACGCTTTGGAAAACATGCAGAAGACACAAGTATACTGGGTTTTGAATGTCTTCATTCTCGCATGCCAATGTATAACACTGCATCCCAGAAAAATACATTTTAAATAACAATTAGTTTGTGTAGGGTCTGGCTTCTGTCTTACAAACAGCTCTACGCCTTACTTGCCTTTGTTTGCTACATCTGTGAAACAGCCATTACTTTTCCATGGTGTAAATGATCTCATTTCTGTTGCTTTCCCTGCAACGCGGTGCTATGCTCATTCCTCCTTCGAAAATTTCAGAAAGAGAAGCAATTTGTAAGAATGACAAGAAAATGGCTTCTCATTTGTGTACACCACAGCAATTTGACACACAGAAAGAGGCTCTGGTGAGATTCACAAATCCTAATTCTGAGTTTCAAGCAGTCCAGATTAAAAAAAAAAAAAAATCACATCGACCAATTTGATCTTAAAGATTCTAATTCAGCACAGGTTAATTGAGAAGTCAGATTTCCTGCTATCACTTCTGGAGAGGAGGGAGATAAGCGAACACAATGACTCTTTATCAACAATATGGGAACTTCATTTAAAGAGAGAGCATTAGGTTACAGGCTAGAAGATTAGTAGCAATCAGACTGCTCTCAGAAAAGAAAATGCACTGGGTAATAAAGATAGAAGGCATGAAGCTGGATGCATAGAAATGAGGTTTGATGCCAAATATTACAGGTCAAATCTGAGCTATCTGTCAAGTTGGCACTGATCATTGCCGATGCACAATTATTATTATTCACCTGTGATCAGGTCATTTACCACTATCGAGTCAATGGCTCCTCCCACCCGTTCCATTTGTTAATGGCATTTTAATGAAAAAAAAAGTCCATCTATTATCTCTTTGAGATCACTAACCATCGTATTATAGTACATAGTATATGAAATACATTTACTTTTTCCCAATCAGCCATAAAAAGGTATCAGCTGTTATTCTGTTCCTTAGCCACAACCCCATAAATCTGAGCGCAGCTCTGCATTTAAAGGTGGCAGGCTTATTTTTCCTTTTTCTTTGTGTGCCATGTGTTTCCCATACCAAAAAGTGCCTGTTTTGTTGCAAGTGACAGAAGGAGAATTTAGAGGGATGCTAGAGGATCATAAAGACTCCCCTTTACCCAATCCCAAGCATGCATTTGCCTTATTGTTCTGCTGACTAAAGAATTAGAAACTATTAATATTGTCTCTGCTGGCAGGTCAGAAAAATACTTATTCTGTAGTCGAGTAGATTAATCCGAAGGGGAAAATAACCCTGCAAAGCCCTGCAAAAGCTCGCGGTCTAACCAATCCATTTTCTAAACCCAGATGTTTTCAATCTGTTAAGTGTTAATCTCACGATACTTCTTTTTATGCCTAGTGAAATGATTTCAACATGTATTTATCTCTATTAGAGAATTCATATAATTACTGCAGTTATTATTCTTTGTGAAGAAGCCTTTTGAACAAAACTCTGAATTTGTTGGTCATATGCTCACATTAATTATTGAGGCTGCTAGGACCTCTTGCCATTAGCTTTTTTGACGGGCTCTGGATACTGTCCCACTTCGGCTACCCTTTTCAAAGTAACATACAGTGAAATCAGAGGCAGTATAATACTAGGTAAGCTATAAATTAAATGCTGGCATTCTCCTGTGATAAGAGCCTGAATTTAGGCTTCAAAGTAGACGATTGAATGGTTTGGTCTTGATTGAAGGGAAGACACAGAGCACTTGTTCCCTCTGCACGAGGGCAGGGAATTTCTGACGCTCGGCACCCTCCCTTGAGAGGTGATCTGAGTGAAACAGTTACACTACAAAGCAGTTATCACAACATTACACCCGATGACTAATTGAGGTTCCTGGGCAGACCAGGAGGAGTGGGCAGAGGTTGAGGTCAGAGGTACTGTTTGCAGAGCCCGTGATGGGTATGTAGAATAGGTTTGCAAATGAAGGCACTGAATCTAGTCTTTTAGAGGTACTTCAGCAGAAACTGGGTAACTCTATGAAATGTAGTTAACAGTTAGCTGTTTTTCCTGATACCTGGAGAGATTTTTTTCCATCTTACACACACTCCTTTTACGTCTTTTCTTGGTGTGACTTTGGTCTCCTCTGATAACACACTGGTTTGAAATACAACAGCTAGACTGTGAGCTTTAAGCCAAGACTTCTGCTGTGAGAGGTGCTGATGGGCTCTGCAATCTGGGCTCACTGCGTGAAGAATAATGGCTTGTGAAAGGAAGGTTAGAAAATAAGGTCATGGAGCAGCTCAGGAAGCCTTGCATTTCGTGTCAAGGATCTTAAGGGTTATAGGAGGGCTGCAAACACTCTCCTCTGGGGCTGCTGACTGACAGATCAGTGTTATGATTATAACCTGATTTTGATAAATCATGTTGATCTACCATTTACAAAAGGCTTTAAGAGTGCTGTTGGTGAGTTACATGTTCCTGTGAAATAATAGATCAAACCCATAGGGACAAAAAAGCAGCCTATCCCTTCCTATATGTCCTGCTAGCATACATACTGCACGATAGCTGGCCTCTGCCCCCCGAGAGCAGGACCTTCCCCCAGGGGAGCTGCCCAACCTTAAAGTGCAGCACTCAAGGGAGACTTTCCCAGTTTTGTGACTTTCCATAGACATCCCAGGTGCCCTAAGGGCTATTTAGTCCCTGAATCCTTAAGCAAAGTCCCTTTGCCTAACAAACAGGCAGTAGATTTTGCCTGTGGGAACTGGCTGTTAGGGAATACACTTGGCTGTGCTTACCCACACAGGGTGAGGGGTTTATCGTGGGGCTTAAGGATGCTTCTTTTACAAGTTTGGTACGAGATGAGGGAGAGGAATCAGTTTAAAATTAAAATGGGGATTTTTCAACTTGTCCTTAATATTTATAAGGCTCCTTTTGCCTTACAGACAAATCCTCAAAGAGAAGATGGAAAGCTGCTCATCCTTATTTCTTGTGCCTTTAGTTCAGCTTCTCATTGTTTATACTACTCTAAGCAAAATAACTGTTCTGGAAATGCAGTCATTTACAAAATCCAGCCTACTAAGCCTTAAACAGCAGAGACATGTCCTGCTATGTTTGTTCCTTTGTTGTTGCTATGGCATTACCATACATTTTTCCATGTAGGAAAGGAAATCCCATGGAGACCAGATAATAAAGGCTTGAATTTCCAGGGCACAGTGTCCGTCTCGCCTCTTGACCTGTATGACACCCTCTTTCACCAAACCTGCATTCACTGAATCCAAATAAACAGCCAGCCATCAAAGGAAATATTTTAAAAGGATTGCTCATGGTTAGCCTTGATGAAATATACATTGGAAAACCTGCATTTTAATCACGTTCAGATTTCTGCATTTCAAAAATGGTTTTGTTTAACTACATCAGACTTGTCATTCAGGGAAGTTTCCTTCTGTAGGATGCCTGCATTTAAAAGTCAAGTTAACCAAACCCAAACAAATTTCCCAGGAGGCTGTAACAAATCAGACAGGCGTCTCACACGCTCACTGTCTGACCTCTGCGCTGTACCAGGTGTGTCTGCCTGCTACTTGCAAGGGTCCGAGATGCTGCATCTTTTCACGACAGGGTGTCATAGGTTTCATCAAAATATCATCACTGCGTGTTGCTTCTTGGGACAACCTTGGCTTAGACCCTCCACTTGGCTTGACACTAGTTTACAAAGATTAATCCTGTGTCCCAGCCAGCCTGCTCTGCCTCAAGCCCCATGTCATTCTAGGTTGCACAGAATCGTTGCGCCTTGTTTTGTATTAGAAATAGCTATTTCATGGTGTTACCTGAAATAATTCTTTGTGCATATGTTAAAATTGATGTGTTAATACAAGGTTGTAAAATGCTCTGGGACATGAATCCTATATGATTTTTCATTCAGGCCAACATACATGGTAGTTGTCATACTCAGATCTTCAACTTATTTTATTATATATGGAGTTATAATTTAAGTGTCATTTGTTGATGTAGTTATTAAGGAAGAATGAACAGTTTGCAACTGACTAAAGAGCAAATGTCTCAGACTCAGAATCATTCTGATGCAAAATGGCATGGTGTATTTTGGGCCAAACTTCTTGGCCTTCATTTGTTGTCTGTCTTCCACTGCTGTCATTTTTGTGTAAGATAATTCAAAGGACTGGCCTAGCCATCCAAGCACATTAAAAGTGCCTTGTATCCTCTCATCTTTCAAAACCACATGTCCATATTGCATATAGGATATTGCAGCCAGAAGACACAGCCAGCCAGCACAAGATAATCTGCCACAGGCAACATACAGCTTGTGGCCTTCCAAATTCTTCAGACAACACAGGAAAACAAACAGCAGCCTCACAGACTTAATGGACTTTTAATGGATTTGATGGATTCTGCATCAGCAGTTTCTAATGGAACATCTAAAGAGGAAAAATTTCCTTCCCAGAGAGATTCCTAGGAGAACGTGAAGTGGCAGTGCAAAGACTCCTGCTCGCAACGCTTTGATGCTGTGGAAGAAAACTCAATGGCGAGACTCAAAGTCTTCGTCTCTTCTGAAGAGTCACTGGTTTTGCAGGGGATAGTAACCGAGCTGGGGCCATGCCATAGGTTTCGCCACCTACCACAGCACCCAGTAGTGGCAGAAGGCACCAGTAAACCCCATGAAGTCCAAGACCTCCTTGATCAGGGCCATTTAACTCAAGTCCCCAGAGCCGGTGAAGATGAGGTGCAGAAACTGGGGCTAGAAGTCTGCTCCCATGCCCAGAGGGAGGCATGATATTAGATGGTGAGTTGTTCTGCAGTTATCAAAAGGAAGACAAAGCCTAAAATTCCTTTGTTGAATCCAGATAAGCAGCAATGGTAATACATTCCTCCTAGTCACATATCCTTGACTTTGTTATTTTTGCATAATCTTTTAACTTCAGCTATTGATAAATAAATTGGTTTACAGACCAGAGAGTAAATCACCATTCGCTGCTGAGCTACTATTGTCCCTCTCATTTGTAAGGCAGCTTTCAAGCTTGTTTTTTAATCAGTTTGGCTTGACATTTTGTTTTCCTACTATTATTTATGAGCTGTATCTTATGAATGGATTATGTAAAATAGTTTAATTCCAGTTGTTGCAATTTCTCAGATGCCATCACACAAAAGCTTGCTCTGAGTAGAACACTCAGGTCCAGATTTTGTTCTCAGTTGTGGTGATACAAATTAGACCATCATCCACTGAGATCAAAAGGGCTTTCCTCAGATTCACAACCGCTATGAGCATTTAGTAAAAAATCCGAGCAATTCTCTTCTCAGAGTAAGCAAAGGCACATCCGTGCCTCCCAGCAGCACATTCCATGGATGGGGTAAACCCCCTTATCCAGTGTCCTCAGCTCAGTAACTGAACCTGGTGATTCTTGTTGCAAGGAATTATCAAGTGCATTCAGCTGTGACTTGACTGCTTTTGTTAGAACACATCAGAAATGTGGATGGGTGGATTTTATAACATTTGCCAAGATTTTGGATGCACTCAGTCACTTTGAAGCCACTAAAACCTTGGTGGCTAATTAAAGCAAGCGCATTAGTCCCCTTTTGATGGCAGGTGTTAGCTCTTTTCTGTGAGAGAGCAGGCTACTACTGAAGCAAACCAGCAGCTCTTAAGCCTGTTCTTGCAAAAACTATCTCCAGATGCCAAAAATCTCACCAATTATTACTCTCCATTTCACAGGTTTCTCTGATCTCTCAGTGTCTGACTTCACACCTGAGCGTGGAACAGAGAACGTGTGAAAACAAGAGCTTTGTTGCTAAGGAGCATTTGGTATGTATTTTGGCTATTTATTTCCCTATATTAAATGATAGTTCATTTCTCAGGATGAAGCATGCGCTGTGCCCTGCAGCAGTTGTAGATAAGGTGCAGCATCACATAAAGAAGAGAGAACAGCAATGACAAATTTCTGCTTTGCGTTGGCTTGCTCAGACTATTGCTCTGTGTTTGCCAGGACTCAGGTCACCTGGCCAAGTGCCCAGTTCCTGCACTTGCCTGGTGTTTGCCGGAGCCCAGCCTGGTGTCAGAGCTGGTCCGTGGGAAGCCGCACGAGGAGGCAGCCTGTCCTCTGCCACTTACAAGCCAAACCGGTTACATTTTTCATCTCAGCAGATGGAAACAGGTATGGTTAATTTGTATGACATGATTGTGACAACACAGAGCCATGAAGATGACGGATGTCACAAAAGCCATTACAGGGTAGTTTTTCAAAGATGACTGCAAATACAGTGCAAGGCAGAAGGCACACAGTTTTGTGCGTGTAAATGAGGCAATTACAACCAGAGGCGTGCAGCCTGCACGTTTGCAGAACTGCGCTCCCTTGTCTGAAGACGTGCTTCTCAGCCAAGTGACACAGGGCTTTCCAGGCTTGCCTGGCTTTGCATTTGGGCAAGGAGAGCAGGCGGGACCCAAACTGATGCCCGAGGCCTCACACTGCATGGCCAACGAGTTTTGCTGGTGCTCTGCTGGACCCAGTGCAACTCCTCCTTGTTTGAGCTACAAAGGTCCCAAAGACCAGCCTTTTCTGGGAGCAGCGAGTAATCCTGCACAAGGCCTTCAAGAGTAATTTATCCTTATTTAGAAAGGCATGTTATTCTAATGGCATACCATGCTAGGCATGATACAGTTTAAATGTTCTTCACTGGTTACAAATGTGACCTTCATTAACTCGTCTTTGTGCGCCTAGATCTACAGGAACAGCTCATTGCATTTTCAATTTAATTTAATTTGAATGATAATTTAAAAGTTGTTTGATGCAAATGCGACCATCTGCATCCTTGCAGCTGACACAGTTTTTAAAGATGAGTTTGTCGGCAGGGGTGGGGGGGAGCTTGGTGGTGAATAAGAGCCCCAGGCTTTGCGGGGTGGTTTACTGTGGGGTGTGGAGCACCCCAGGGCAAGCTGTAAGTGCCTGGGGCTGAGTGGGGAAGAGGAGAGAAGCTGAGCTAAGCAATGGCTGGTTATGAAAGCTCTACGTGACCATTTAAGTATGGAGCAGTGATTGCAAGTCATCAGACCATCCCAGCTCGTGGTACGACTTGTCATCTGAGCCACGATAACTGCCCCATGTATGTACTAGCCAGACCTCCTGCGACACAAAATGTGGGGTAGCTTAAACTGCCAGGAGGGGCTGGGCCAGGTTCTCTGCTGCTTTGTGTGTGGTGCTCTGGTGCCTTGCAAAGACACTGGCTGTGTGTCTTGGTATGGTTTTAATTACTGTCAGTAACAACACTGTCCTCAAACTAAGAGCTCGTGGTGACTTTGGGGTGGGGTGAGGAGGG
>KZ507355.1:51748-77214 GCA_002844005.1 Limosa lapponica baueri
ATATTCCCTTTTCTGTCCTCCCCAGTGCTACACCTTCCTTAAATTATGTCACTATACTTGTGAAAGGCTTTCTTCAAGGTTAGAGTGGGAGGATCCGGAGCAACTATAGGTGAAGGTAAACTCAGTGCTCAAAGGGAGTGATAACAGTGTCTGCTTTTAACATTCCTCAGCATCCTCTCTTTCCTTGAACTGAGGCCCCCCAGTGCTTATTATAGCAAAGTTGTTCTCTTCCTGTAAGCTAAGTCTAAGTGTTTGATTGCTTCACCATATTGAAGGCAAAATACACACTTTGAAGAAAGCACAGTTCATATTTTAAGGTATTTCATCACTCAAGGCCACAGCTGGCCAATACCAAACAAGCAATCAAGAGACTAAGGACTGTCAACAAAGAACAGTTCTTTACATAACAGAATCAGAAACATTTGCACTCAATTAACACTTTGCTTAAAAATAGACAAAGATAAGCCCTAAAGAGTGTGGTGCCCCACAACCCCATGTTATATATACAACAGCAACGCATAGCAGCAGTTATCATTATGCCTTACCGCTCCATTTGCTATAACAACAAAAACATCCACTATCAATTCCTTATCGTGTTTTGGATATACTTGGAGATATTATCGTAAAGCTGTCTCCATGATATGGTCAAAGGGATGATAATCTAGTTTGTTTTAAAAGTGAAATTTATATAATCGTATTCTCTTTTACTTAAATTCCTTACTTAGTGCTGATTAAACATAAGCCTCTGTCATGTATGGGTGGCAAAGATGACTTTATGTCACTTTTAGTGTTCTTGAGGTTCAGCAGGAACTATTTTGACTGTGGTAGAAGTTAGCTCTGCTTCAAAATTACACAAATCTGTGTGTAGATACAGGGATCAGTGGAGTGCTGGAATGCCCTGGACTATCACCTCTTCAGGGAAAGCCCAGTTCTTTTTCATGGCTAAAAGTCAGTTGGTACACAGCTCTTCAGTCCTTTTCCATCACCATGACATGACATAGGGATTCATGCACGCAGAAGAATTTAAATCTGCGTAGATCAGCGAGTCCAACAGCTGTTTTGCTGCACCTGAACAGTGCAAAGCAGAGACAATTAGGCTGAGAAGAAAACTCATGTTATAGCAGGTCACAATTCAGTAAAGCCTTCAGCCTCACCTCAAACATTTCCATCTGCAAAGCTGTATCTGGAGAAGGCATACAGCATTTACAGAGCACTCAACCAAAGAGTAAACTCTTTGTCATTTTCCATAGCAGCTTTCTAGTGAAGGAAAACACTTGTAGAACAACAGTAATAACTTTCCTTTTACAGAAGTATGGTTCACTAGAGATGATTCCCACATGGAGAAGAAATGCCTCAGATTTTTTTCAGCATTTACTTGGCACTTGGGACCTATTTATTACTTCATATACTTGGATGTAATGGCAGTTAACACACAGTTATGATGGGGAAGTGATGTAGGATTCTAAAAGATACAAATTGCAGTACATATTAAACTTTAATTTGCTGCCAGTCTCAAGTCCTTCAGCTTTTTTTAGGACTGCAGGGCCTCTCCAGAAGAAGCGTGGTGGACATGAGCTACGTTAGCTCTTAGTTAAACCTGGTGCTGCAAGCCAGCTCACTGGGGTAATAATGTCAGTGTCTCTGTTCTCTTCTCTCTACACTTCCCTGGTGTTATGGAGAAGATGTGCATAAACAATTGCAGTTTTTTGCGAAGTCCAAGTGTACAATACCCAGATTCCATGGTCACCTTACGAATAGGTGGCTTACAACATTTGCATTTGTTGCAATATATTCTCTAAATCCTTATAGTTTTACTGATTATAGTTAAAAGTACAGGAAAACATCACAATCACTTTTAAGATTCAGTGCATGATTAGGACAGTTGAATTCAATTGTGCCTGCATGCAATTACTTCCAACGCTAGAGACATGAGCTCCGGTGGCAGCCAGTGCAGACTTAACCAATGCAGTCCATGGAGCTGGAAAACCCATTCCCAGGTCCAGGCACAAAGTGAATTCAATCACTCTCTAGACTGGGATTCAATTGTCTCAGCCTAACATGCGTGCTTACAAAAACCCACTGCTATTTGAGGTGCCATCATCCCCTGGCTGCTGGTCTACAGGACTATAGGTCTCCAGCAGGCCCTTGACATCTGTCAGGCCTACTGCAGATGTCTTGGACACCCCAGAGCCCCTCAAATTGAAATGCTGCAAGTGGAGCGTTATCTTCAGCTTCATCCTTTTTGAGGTTTAGGATGCTTAATTACAGATTCAAAAGATGCTCCTGTCTTCTCTCTGATGGTGTTTCACTGTTTGAAAGCTGGGGGCAATTTCTTTTCGTTCAGGAAAACCAGAACAACCAAGTACCTTCTGTTTAGCCAACAGACCCGTGCTAGTGATCCACATTCTGCCTGAGCAGAGCTGAGCCCTTTTACTTGGCTGCAGAAGTTCACTAGCCATCACTATAATTTTTCCAGGAGGAAAATCCTGACCAGTCAGCAGGCCATGGAGTCACTGACTTTCTTTATCACAGTAACTGAGTAGAAAACATTTAATCAGGCAATGGAAAACTTTAATTAACCAGAAGAGAATGACAGTTCCTATTCCCTGAAACCTCGAAGTCTGGCAGTTCAGAAACGCTGTTGGATTCAGACCCTTTCAGCCAAAGGATGGAACTGAAATCACATTTCTCACCAGTGCTAGGTGCGCTTTATATTCTGGAATTCAAAATGAAATCTCTGCTCTCTCCTAACATTATGACTGAGTCGTCTGTGGATATACCAAGAAATAAATTTTGCAATACATTAGCAACTTTGAAATCATAAGCTTAAATACTTAAGAATTTTATATACTGGAGTTAGCTGAGTAAGGAGTCAGAAAAATCTGTGCTTTAGAGTTGCTCCTAAAAAGGCATTTAAAAATATATATTCTGCTTTAATCTCAGTTATCCCCACTCTTAAGTAATTTAATAATTTGGCAAGAAGGTCATTGTCTGGTTATAGCAAAAAGTTGATTTAAAATGTTAACTCTTTTAAAAATCTTTTAACATCAAGTCAGAACTGAATTATCACACACATTGTATAATAAATCTGATGTGCATTAATATTTTATTTTTCTGTCTTGTACCTTAAATCATCATACTGCATAATGAAAAAGATACATCAAACACAAAAGTGAGCATATTTTTCAGCAATCTACTAAAACTTAAAGTAACTGTTAGCTTTTGCTTCTAGAACTTAAATAAATGAATGTATCTTTTATCACACTGTAACAGGATGCATTTTTTGTCTGCTAAATACATTATTTAGTACTGAAGTATAAAACTACAAGGAAATGTCAATGAGAGCTGGAATGAAGTCAACTCATCGCTGCAAAAATAAATATAGATCACAAATACAAAGGAATCTGGAAAATAACCATGAGTATTTTTAGATAATGGCATCCTTCCGCTCCTTGAGTGATGATACAGTAACCTTGAAGTTGGAAGCATGTAAGAACCTTTCACTAAGTCTTATGCAGCAAGTATAATCTCAAGAGAGGACAACACATGGAAACATGGGTCTGAAGTTTCTTTTTTGTCTTTCAATATTACCCACTGGAAAATGCTATAATGATTTCTTTTTCCTTTTGATTTCGTTTTTTCTTGCCTCTCACTTTAAGATATTTATAGTTTTTTAGAAAGATGACAGAAGTCAGGACTGCACTGGTAATGTAATAGTTATAAAGCACATGCAGTCCAGTAGTTGCATTTGTGTTCATGAATACATTTATGCTATTGAAGGGATTCTCAGTGTTCAGAGAGTATACGTATTTAGTAAATTATTTAAATTTTACATATTTACACTAGAAACATTCTGTGCTTAAGTGAAAAGACAAGGATACCTCTTGCAGTCTGAACTGTATTGTACTCAGATTCAAATTATGAGCATTATCTTTCAGAAAGAGAAAAAAAGAGGTCTGTTAGCGCTCTTAGGCAAGAATGGATTAATTTTTATCTTAATCCAGTTTATAGAAAAGCATTTCCTCCTCTTTGATGTGGTATATGCTAAGTGAAAACATCATGGTCTACCCATCAGAATCATGCAAGTGGTCATTCTTTCTTTTGCACTGATGTTACAAAAGGAGATAGCCTGCATGGCTGGAAGGTATCCATGATATTAAACAGTTCATGGGGCTGTGAAGTGCTGAGAGCAATCATACAGAGCAACAGGCCACAGGAATGCAAATCATCCACAAAGCCAAAAGTGGAGCTAGCAGGTGGCCTCTCCTATTCATCTGATGTCAACACACTGTTCAGATCAAGCCCTTTTAACATCTGGGTAGGCCCACTATTGCTTTTAATTAAATATAATACAGCCATTCAATGTTCTCGCATACAAGAAAACCACACAGTAAAAAGCATATCTTCTACACACTGAGGGTCACTATAGTTATATAAATAAATAGTACCATTTAACTTAGATTGTAAGGTAGTTTAAATTTCATATACTTTCCATCTACCGTTCAGTGTTCTACAGTTAGAGTCTCTTTGGCATTTCAGTGACTGACCATATTTCCATGGAAAATGTTCTTACTCCTTCAGAGGATTTAGAAGGGGAAAAAAGCCTTATAATTAACTTTTTCTACCTTTGAAACATTTCCACTGTAAAAGATTTTGAACAGAAACATTTGTTCTCAAAATTAGTTTACAGAGAGAATTTAACTCTGTTAACATATAAGCCATGGAAACTGTCATAATATCTAATTAAATTATTACTGACGTTCCAATCAGTAGCAAAAAAACATCTGTAACTGTAATTCTACTACAGAGAAAGTATAATTAAATCTATTCAGTAATGGGTAACAAGCTATTGCAAAAGTATACTGCAATGCTTTAGAAAGCTGGAATGCTTCAAATATCTTTTTCAAGTATAATAAACCTTTTTTTTAAGTGGGAACATGAATATATGCATTCTTCTGAAGACCTTGTATTACAATTTAATTTCAATGCATTTATGATTACATTAGTTCTTCTGTTTGAAACAGACTGGAAAAAATAACTGCCATCATTCAGAGCCCAGGACAGAGAAGCACATAAGTGTGTTTTCAGTCTATCTCTATGGAGAGCAAACGGTAACGGCATGCTTCATTTTAATTTCAGGAGATAAGTAAAATAAAGCACACAGTGGAGTGTTTTCTTGAATGGAAACATTTTCCAGAAATGGAGCCAGAAACCTGTGACAATGCTGAAGTGCGTTATTGTAAAATATTAGGAAAGTAGATGACTCAGGAGGAAAGTAATGGGATGTGAAGCATTTAAAGTAAGGTCACAAGGTCAACTGTTGGTAATGGACTGAGAGTTTTAATGTAAATGATGGCTGGTCGGTAGCTCTGTGTAAAGAGAGATAGATGTCCAGCCCCTAATGGGCAGATGTGATCATCCCAGAACTCCGTCACAGTTGCCTTTTTTTCTTCCTCTCGTCAGAAAAGACTGCATCCGACTGGAATCTCAGTCTACGATGCCCTTTCCCATCCGCACTGAGGTAGGCTGATGTTTGGCAAGCAGCTTTGCCTAGATTTCTCTACGTTGTAATTATACACATAACATGGATATTTGCTCTCCCTCCTCCAAAGTTGAAATTATTACTGAAATGCGTAAGAGACAACAAAACCAGCAACACATCAGACTTCTGCCTCAGCCACTCCTAAATATAAATATCAAAGGTTGAATTATAAGCAGTAATGTTTTTCTGCTTCCCTGAACATGCCATCCATCCCCAAATTCTGTTTCATTAATTCAGATGCTCCATAGCATATATTACAAATAAACAATGTCCTAGTTTTCATTCATTATTCTGATATAAAAACCCATACGTCTACTAACAGTCATACCGTGTACAAGAAAATGGTACCGCAACAGCACTTCCAGAGCAAACGTCAGGTTTCAGCTGCATAACTTCTGCTGATTTGCAGGGGGTTATATTCCTAAAAGCCCTATTAAATGCTTTCCAAATTTATGGCTGTGTAACTTTTCCCAGTGTTAAGTTAGTCTAACTGTAGGCAAAAATATGTGGTACAAATATGTGGCAGTCGTTGTGCAGATAAGGAGTTTATTGGCCTGCTAGAAGAAAGGAAGTTTAGAGAGTGTTGCGCCTACTGAGGTCATTGGCAAAACTTGCATTGACTCCACTCGCCGCAGAGGTGGCCTGGAGGAAAAGAGGGTTTTTTTCTCTTTTATGTAAATTTTACCGTGGGGCTGGGTTGGGGTGGGGGTGGTTGCCTGTGTTGGAGAGAGGGGAGGAGGAGAGAAACTGCAGGTTGGCTGCTGGCAAGGGTCTTGACATTTCTGAAAAGCTTCAGGACAGGAGGCGTCACACTGAGCAGAGATCTGCCTATTCAGCTGATGGTTATTGAAGAAGAAATATATAATAATCATGCAAATTAGTCCGTTCTGATCACCTGGCAGCTGTTATTAGGCGATAAGAGCCAACAGATTTACAAACTGCACAGTTTAAGAAACAGCTATAAGTGCTTACACAGATCAGACACCTAGCACTGAAGCATTTTGGTATCATGTAAACAGAAAAAGGACGCTATATCATTTAATTTTGGTAATTGTATAAAATCTCTACAGTTTTCCATGCTGAAAACATCTGTTTCCTATATTATTAAATGTTTCTTTTTAGACACCAGGGAATTTATATATATATTTAATGAGACATCTTATCAGGTGTCTGTCTTTTTAGCACCTTTTTTTGTACCTGACTATGTTTTCCATAGTTTACAATCTCTTCTGCAAAGAAGGTAGAAACACCATCTGAAGTGATCGAATGGAAATAAGTGTCTCTGTAAGCATGGCTTTCCATAATTTTGAAATCTCAAAAAGACAGTAGAAGTTCCAAAAGTTCCAGATTTATCTTAGTTCTTAAACCAGTTTGGCAACTGAAAACCTATTCAGAATTTTTCTGTTATGTCTTGTAATGAGGTGTGGTGTTTTTGAAAATAAATCGTTAGAATCATTTTCATAGACTTTAGGAATTCATTTTAAAACCCAACTAAAATACTTCTCTGACCAATCTATGTCTTAGAAGTCGTACAGTCACATTAAAATAATTGGTATTTTGGAAGCCACGTCCTGAGTGCAGATATTCCACCTCCGCTTTGTAATAAGGTTCAGCTCTTTTCTGGGAAAGATCGGTCTCTCTTAGGTACTTCAATAAAATGTGGAGTGTTTCAGACCTATTTTATTGAAGTCTCTACACCTTTCTTTTATTCATTTCATTGTGGAAGTAATTATGTTTTGGAGGTGTTATCTCTGTTAAATACTTCATGACCTATTGTACATCTGTCAAACCTATTTTTGCAAACACGATACTCTTTGGGGGAATTCTGAGGCACTCATACAGATTTCAACTGGATTAAGTGCTGTAATGAAAATGCTGCCCAAGTGTATTTTATACTACAGTAAGTACTTATTTCAGAATTCAATTATACCTACAGGAATATATTATGTGTCTGATTATCTGGGAATGCCAAAGATACACAGTGTTTTGGCAGAATGACTTCAACTCTGCTAACTAAGTTAATGCTTTTGAAGAGGAGATTGGGTGAAAATGTTACATACAGTCTGAATTTCCTCCCCTGGTCTACCAAACAACAGCATTTGCTTGATGGAAATGTGAACAAGAAGGCTGTACTACCTTTTACATGTGCTCTTCTTAGCTTTTCCACTACAGCTACGTGATTGGGAATGTAGCTGTTAAACCTTTTTAAATAACGATTTAAGAAAAAAAGGAAAATGAGCGTTGTGGTCTGGGCTAGTACAGCACTTAGTAAGAGCTAGGCTGAGATCCTCCCACAGTGCTAAGAAAGAAGAAAAGAAAAGAAAGAGATGGTTAGGCAGAAGAATGGGTTACCTTAATATTTCATGCAAATATATTTTGAGGAACAGCAATCTTAAATTCTTACTCTATGTTTGATTAACGCTGATTAAGAAAAAAAAAATAACATTTCTATTTGGATTTCTTGCTATTTACATCATTCACTCCTAAGCAGAATTCAATGATAGTCTCTTCCACTTCTAGTTCTAGCGAGTTCTTTTGAGGATGTCTTGATATATATTCAAGAGCTCGTTTCACTTTTACTGGTTCATTGGGCATCTTGAAGACCTCACATTCAAACAAATTCAATTTTACCATCAGTTTGAACCGAAGTTTGTTATTTTGCTTAGATGTTGGTTTTATGAGCCATTTAGGACAGATGCTATTGCTACTGATCTTTTTTATTATATCTAAGTGTTGAATGATTTTTAAATTATAATTTTGTGAAAGAGTTTTTATCAAAATACCATTGCTTTCAGTATTAAATATATTGCTATTGTGCACATAAAGAACATAAAATATACAAAATCATTACGACTGAGGATGTAATTACTGTTAAATATTATTATCATTTTATTTATAATTTTGCACCTTTTAATCCTTTAGTAGCTTCAGTATATATTACTTACTGGCCCTTCCTTTTTTCTTTATTAAAAGCAAACTAACACATTCCTTTCCCCAAATCTCCTATCTTTCTGACCTCTTGATACAGTGAAATGTTTTAAACTTTAAAAAGTTTTACAATGTGTTATACGACAGTTCCCACATAGAATTGCCCATGCCTTATCTTAAAAAGAGTTTAGAAAACTTTCTATACTTAGCAGATAGCCAGAAAGAACTTACAGACATGCTTAGAAGGATACATCTCCAACAGATTCCTTTAGGCTGTGATTTTCAATAACACAGGCAAGGATTTTAGGGGGACTTTATGTATTTATTAGATCAATGGTGTTAGAAATAACAGATACATTTTTAGGAACACAAGGACTTGGCTGATCTGAAATGCAGGAAGTGAACTTCAAGCTAAGTGCAGACTGATTATAACTCTTCTGAATTAGCTATATTGCTCAGACCATTTGAATAAAGGAGGATGACAGCAACAGGAAAACTGATTAAGTTCTTAGTCCTCAAAGAGCCAAGAGACACATTTTAGGGAAGCACGTTCTCCAAAGGATTGTAGTTTAGAGACATATCTAAACCCTTTTTTTTTTCCACATTTTCAGCTCATGCTTATACTGGAAACACCAGTTTACAAGGCAATTATCAAAACTGGGTTCCCTTGGGTTTAAACTTACTATTCTACATATTACAGTCATCAACTGCTCTCCTAAGATTCCTCCAACACCTCCTTGCCCAAAGCAAGCCAATGGTTATGTCAGGCAGGTAGTTAAAGAAACATTTCTAATATATTCAGGATACCAAAATATCAGGTATAAGGAAAAAAAATTAGTTTGGAAAGCAATATAGCCATGGCTAACTGCATGTAGAGATGAGTTGTTCTCCAGTTGATCCTCTACGCCCAGCAGCTTTCACAGTTCAAACTCTAGTGTAGCATAATGTGCACTTAGCGCGACTGATGTTCTCTTGCTTGGGCACGTTCTGAGAAGAGCACATTGATGTGGCTTAACTACACCTGACTTGCAGGTGCCAGTGTTACGAAATGGAATTTGTAACACTGAATCAAGACTCTGCATTCCCTAAACAGTAAGTTGGGAAAGTTAGCTGCCTTAGGAGAATGTGGATAACAACAACCTACACGAGTACAAGAGACACAGCCAAAGGAGAGTGTTGAGACTTCTGACCCTCGCATATACTTCACCTGCTCTGTAAGATGGATTCAGACACTGAAACTACTGTCAGCACCTCAAGCGTCACATTTGAATACAAATGCCTGGCCTGTTCTTCAGATAAGGAGATCAGGAATGCTACCACCATTCATGTAGTATTCTGCTGTCTGGGGTATGCAGTCGAGGTCCCACCTTAACCTCAGGTTATTTGAATCCTTATCTTCTTCCAGAAGATGAAACCTTTTATTGACTGGCCTGCTGAAAGTACACCACTAGGCTGTCAAGAACATAAATTGTGGAGCCAAATAAGTTCTAGTTCTTAGGATAATGGTGGTGAGGCACTGGAACAGGTTACCCAGAGAAGTTGTGGATGCCCCATCATGGGAATTGTTCAAGATTAGATTGAATGGTTGAGCAACCTGATCTAGTGAAACATGTCCCTGCCCACAGTAGGGGGGGTTGGACTATATGATCTTTAAAGGACCCTTCCAACCCAAACCATTCTATGATTATGGGAGTGCTCCGTACATGCTTGTGTTTTTCCATCTATATGCTTTACACTCCATAGACAGAATAAAGCACATAATCTTGATAGCAAACACTGAAACAGATAGTTAATTATTAGGTTATGATAATGGCTTTGGCTAAAGAAATATTTCTTAAATCAGAGTTCTGATGCTAATTAGTTCTTCCATGTGACTATGCAGTGAACTTCACAAATATAACCATCATCATTTTCACTTCATGAAGAGCTGTGTTATAACACAGATTACAGGAATCACTGACTACACTCCAGCTAATTCTATTGACATGACTAAAACCATAAAATGTGAGATCATGTCAGACAAAGTTCTAGTCATTTTTAGATTAAATACCTTTTGGTTTGTGACTGTCTGTGCTAACTCTATGGAGAACAGTTTTGTTTAATTAAAGTTCTGTAAAGACTCAAGTAAAAATTAATAACTACATCAATTTGTAATACATTAAGATAAAAATATCTATTGTGTTCAGAAATGAATCTGGCAATAAAGTATTATCTTTTGACTAAAGAATTCTGTGTTTGGCTTCATGATCCGCTTAGCACTTCTCTCATCCAGGCTCGTACGAAGTCCTCAAAATATGCGGAATGATATATTATGTTCTGTTTTATCACTGAGCATTTGAATAGATACAAGTTTTTTAGATGGGAAAAAGTGCTCTGAACTATATTTTTATAGTCTACACTTCCTTACTCCTGTCTAAGCAAACACAGACAAGCCCAACATTATATTTCTCTTAGCAAAAGAGTATTATAATCAAGCTGATATTCTTCTCATTTATATAAGCATGGAGTTTTTTCCCTGTTTTGGAATCTTCTTAACTAACATAACCCATCTGTGACAGCTGCTGTTGATAAAAGTTCTCTAAAAGCTTCTCTGCTTGAAAACATCATGAGCTTTTTTTTTTTTTCTCTTTCACAACACTAAAAACTATTAAAAACTATTGGCTTTTCAGTCTGGTATTACTTTGTATTATGTAATTTTCTTATTGTATGCAACTTCTTTTCTAATAATTATGATTGAAGTAATTCTTAATTTAATGGATTAAAATTCAGAATACTTACGTAAAGAAAATGTCAAATAAAGTAGGAAAATACCTGAGTGATTAGGTTCGTTATTCATGAATGGCTATTCTAGACAGAAGGAAGGATCAAACTGAGGAATTTTTTTAGCAGTTGATTGGAAAATAATAGGGAACTAATTAAAAAATCATCTAGTTCAAGAAAATTTTATAAAGCAGACACAGTAATAAAAGGTTATATATTAGGAAACAAAGAATAACACACATTGTGATTAAGACTTTTGTAAAAAAAATCTGTTTGTGTTTTATACTGATGCAAGCTATGTAGTATTTTCTATATTTGTTTTATAAAATTACATTTTTAACATAAATACTATCAGCTGGAATTTCCTAAATTCTGAATATCTGAATATGCTATTGGATTACAATTATTTTATGTGTGAAGAAGGTCTGGGGTTTTTCTTTTAAAGGAAATTTAAAAAAAAAGAAAAAAACTAAACCAGAAATGAGAGCAGAAACCTTATGTAACTGTCCTTTGATCTTCCAGTACACCAGACAAAAATGCTTCCACTTGAACAAATGAAGTAACTTGATAACACACTTAGAGTGGTCTTCTTCTTTGTTCATTATCACTAGAAGGGGTAGGTTGAGTTAGTGTTTGCTGATAGCAGCGTGATGGCAGGGAGGAGTGTTGGGTTCTGGCCGGATAAGAGTAGTCTTGGGTAAGTAAGGACTTTTCTGCCTCCTGTGATGGACCCCTTCTGGTCTTTCTAAGGTACCTTAGTTTTGGCCCCTTCACCAATCAGACTGAATATATGGTTATTGAACATCTGAGTTTCGCTACAAATGCCCTTATTTTTTTCTTCCACACAGAATCTTTGTCCTGGAGATATTTCTGTACTCCATCTATCTGCTGTTCTGGTCAGAGAAGTGGCTCTGTTTGGGCTATTGAAGGCTAGAGAAATATCAAAGAAATGGCTACTATGCATGAGCAGATCAGGAAGTGTGATGAATTCAGTACATCAGAGAGAGCCAGCTCAGTACAGTAATTTTGGCATATCACAAACAAAACCTTTTGCATTAGATGCATGGATATATTGCACGTATTTTGGGACCCAAGGCCAAGTGTTATATGGTATGGATGCAGCCAAGACACCAGGTCTCAGAGCTAGAGCATGGTCCCTGGCACTTTTAGATCACTGAAAGATGACCACCAGCATAATCTGCAATTATTGGGTGTATCTGGTGAATGCATGATGCCTTGTAAGGCACGTCCTAAGGACTCTTTGCCCTCTACAGCTCCCTGAAAGGAGGCTGTAGAGAGGTGGGGGTTGGCCTCTTCTCCCAAGGGAATAATGACAGGACCAGAGGAAATGGTCTGAAGTTGGGGCAGGGGAGGTTTAGATTAGATATTAGGAAGAATGACTTTCCTGAGAGGGTGGTCAGGCACTGGAATGGCCTGCCCAGGGAGGTGGTGGAGTCACCATCCCTGGAGGTATTTAAGAAACGTGTGTGGTACTTCAGGGCATGCTCTAGTGCCTGAGATTGTTGGGTTGGGCTTTTTTGTGTGTGTATGGTTGGACTCAATGATCTCAAAGGTCCCTTCGAACCATGAAGATTCTGTGATTCTGTGACTTGTAGGATAGATGTCTGACACACGAGTTTTGACAGCAATACAGTCTGGAGCCCAGTCAATCAAGAGACACTAGAGAGCAGCCTACAACCAGTTCACGTTCTTTCATGTGGCTGCAGCAACGGCAAATGAAATTGCAGTTACAAGGCAGGCTGCAATTTCTGAGGTGTTGGCTTAAATCTCAGGCAGATTTGGACACATTATCACTGAAAGAGTATTCACCTAGACTAGCAGTCACCAATATGCCAGCCAAGCTGGCAGTGAATCCTGCTACTGTGGAGGCACGAGTTCTCACCAGAGAACTGTGTTTTTTAATGTGGGAAAAGAAATGTACTGCTTTTAAAGCAGTGTATCGGTGTCCTTAACTTTCAGGGAACCACTGAAAGGTCTTGCCTGATAACTTCAAATAAACAAGGACATGCCCCTTGCAATCTTTTGAATCTGAGGTGAGCTATTGACTTGAACCATTTCAGATCCAATAGTTAAATTTTGGCAACTGGAAATAAGATTTTATAGAGGAAACTGTCAGGCAACTTTAAATAAAGAGAGCTGCCAGCCCTGCTTGTAATAAAAAATTGCACATACGCATATGCACACCCATGTACTTCCTCAAAAACGTCATTTGTGCCCATGTGTCTGCTGCTGGACAGACCCAGCACAGCTGGCCAGATGCAGATAGGAAGAACAGAGAGTTACGAGACCAAGCATGAACTCTCTGGAGTCAGCCAGAAAATGAGGCTCCCACCGCTGCAGACATTGCTCATGGGTCGCGTTCGTGCAGCATGTGTGAGTGATAAACTAGAGAGCTATGAGTAATTAGAGCAGCTTACAGGTCATGCACATGCAGACGTGACCAAAGGGCAACAGCACAGGCTGGACACCAGTTCTGGTGATGACGATACGGCGGGTGGCACCCTTCCTTTCTCATCAGCACTAAATCAGCTCCTCTGTAATTTTCCTTGACTGAATGAATAGCTGTCAAACATGAAAAGATCCTCCCTAAGATAGAAGTCAAGAGACGCACAGAGTGTTTCATTGCACCCCTTGACATTGTTCCCGTTAGACTAGCTGCCATAAAGAGCAGATAGAAATGTGGACTGTACTTCCTGGAGGGTGGGTGGCCTATTTAATGCCTATAGTAGTACGTGGTTACTAATGTACCCTCTCAAAACAGAGGAAACATGCTAAGGAAACATGCTAAAGCTGCATTTTGAGGGAGTTTAGGGGAGCTCCCATAGACTGACAGCTTCAAGAAATGCTTTATAATAAACACAGGTCCCTAAGAAACAAACCAAATAGTAATATATTATTAAAATTAAAACCACATTATTAAAAGAAGGACTTTATGGTGGCGTTTGGACTATTTTTCAGGTTTCTTGGCTGACACTTTCCTCCCTGCTGTTCCAGACTTTCCCATAAGCATTGTCACAGCTATAGGCTTCAACAGCCCTTCATCTGCTCTTGAGGTTCTTACAACTTTTTCTCCTCATTAAAAACTCAACGTAGAGCTCTTTACTAGTGCCAGTTTTTTTTTCTTTTAATATAAAAAAGCAAGTTAAACTGGGCAAACTTGTTTCTTGAAATAAGGAGTGACAGCAACAAACGCTAACATAGAAGAAGAAAATACCAAAAACATTCTTTTATTTCTGTTTTGCAGCCTTTTTTTTTTTTCCTGGCTTCCACTTACATTGCTTATTGTGTTTCTCTTTTTACTGTGGTGGGCTCACCTTCCTCACCATTCGGGTTTTCAATACCATCACTGATAGCTATGTAGTGGAGGACAATAGTCAGATCCACGGCTCAAAAAACAATTGTTTTCTGCTTTGGGTAGTGGAGAATTAAGCCGTGGGGATAAGTACTTGTTTGGACTGTCTGAGGAATGTATAGGTTCTATATGCTGGAATCAATAATCTATTTACTAGTACTTACATTTGACTAGACCACAGTTTCTCTCCAAATAGCTAAGCAATAAATAAGATGACTTGTTCTTATAATTCATAGATAGTACAGGACACTGTTATAGTACTCTGGGACTTTGATAAATGGGTAAATAAGGAAAAGGGTTGTCATGTTATAAATAATTAGGTCTGTTGCAATTGGTACTCTATTTTAATATCAGTGGGCAGAGTCGAAAAGAGGTATTTGCACACATTGTGCCCTAATTTTAAAACAGGATGTCTTTTTTTTTTTTTTAATTTCATTCTTTATCTTCTAGAATCATGACACAGTTAACTTTTTGGTCCCTTTGTAAAAGAAACTATAGAGAAGCATTGTCCACTGGTCTCCTGAAATCATTTAAAACAGCAGCAAACAACTAAACAATACTTACAACATTGTTGTCATAAGGGTAACAAGTGTTGTCAGGTCATATCTTTCCAGAAAAGAATGGAGACATTACATTCACAGAGCTCATATCCAAACATGAAATTTAACCATGTATTCCTAAACGTATTAACACTGTAATATAATCAAAAGTACTAGAAGAACGTCTTAGCAACAGTTTTACAATGGTAAGAAGGTCTATTTTTCAAAAAAAAAAAAAGTTCCATTTCAGTGACCCTAAAACGATACATAAATTCTGCTGAATTCATACAATAGTTTCATTTGGTTTTCTTCAAGTTAAATTTTTCACGAAACTTTTGGTGTGAAGATCCTTTCTCTGCTCTTTTTATCCAGTAGCTCAGGGGTTAAAGTACTATATCAGACAGTAGCTAAAGAATTCCCCGGTTTAAAAGATTTTAACCCTTATCTTGAAAGGGCTTGAGGGGCTTGAAAGTTAGAAAGTATTTGGGGAGCAAGTGGGCAGACTTGGCGTCTTCTGTTGAAGCTATAATGTTTTATGTAAGCGCATTCCCACTAGATCAGGGACCAAAACACAAGCATCTACCAGTTGGGTAGATACCGTGTAGACCCAGTATTTATATTACTGAGCATCAGGAACAAAAATCGGCCCTGTCCCATGCATTACTGGATCTGACTCCTTAGCCCACCGCCTTCCCCAGACCAATCTCAAGACTGGTATTGATACTGTCCTGCAGAACTAGAGCTTATTAGTTTGGGCTTGGTAGCTCATATTCATTGTGCTCACACCTCATCTTCCGATTTGGAAACCACTGGTCTAAGGTTTACAACTTTCATCTGGAAGAAGATGAGCAGAACTTAAATTTTCCTGATGCAGAGTACATATGGTGAAACAGGATAATGTTGCACGATCAACCCTGGCTTGTTCCGAGGTATGTCTCTCCTGTCACTGATAGGAATATGGGAACATGTTCTTCACTTCTTAATCACTGGAAAGTTTTCCTGTTGGTAACTTGTACGTTCCATACTGTGGTTTCAGCCTATTCCTTTTTTACCAGTCCTTCACTGACCAAGAAATCAGATCTTTTTCTTCCTCTTTGTATATTTGAAATCCTCCCACCAGCTACAATTATTTAAGCTTAACACAATTCATTTCATTCTTTCTGGATAAACCATGTCTTCAAGATCTCAGATTACTCCCTCTGCCATCCTTTTTTATTTGAACTACATTTTTTCCCGAAGTGGGCACGGCAAGACTTGATCAGAATGGAAGGAAATGTGTCCCGCAGTCTGTCAATCTTGCATTAGAAAAGTAATTTCTTGATACTTCAGAAATTCCTGAAATCTTCTTGTCCTATTGTGAATTGAGTCCAATTTATAGATGCCTTAGAGCCTTCTTCCCACTCCTGCCACAGCTCCCTGCAGACCATGAGGGGTTAATGATTAATTGAACCCAGATACTTTGGCTTTTTCCTATGTCTGATAACTCATTCTGTCACAACAACCATGGAATTAAAACAAAATAAAACAGTCATTAAGAAACCAGATTATCCATGGAATGGTCACTAAGAAGCAAGCAGCCCTTAGGCCAGTAACTAACCCAGTCAGCTTTTTAGACCTCCCCCTACCCAAAACGCAGCATTAACATTCTTTATTAACTCAACATAAGGTGTCCAGGAAATCATCACCCAAAAATCTAGCATGTGGATAGTGGGCTGTACAAATAATTTCTTTTTCTGTATGACCACAGAACAAGAATATACAATACAATTCTTATTTCCTCTTTCACTAATTGAAGTGAATAACATTAATTAATTATTTCTTAGATATTTTAAGAACTTGAACAGGAGTTCACAAAGAGTGGCAGAGAGAATCATCATACTATATTCTACAGGAAAAGGCTGAAAACTCTCCAAAAAAGAAGAAAGTAGAGGGCTTAAGTAGGACATATTTTAAGCAAATATCCGAACTACCACATTACATCCTAACTATGGGTCCACTGACAGTGGCAAAACAGGGTTATGAAGGACACCTTAAACTTGCTGCGAACCATACCCTAGGATTTAAAGCATTTGAAAATGTCTCATTTCCAAAATGTGTCTCTATTTTTCACTTGGTGGGAACAACTAAAGAAAATTCTAGTCAAATTTGCAACTGTTTCTGAATGACCTTAGATTGTGTTTTAGAAAAGGATAGGAAGGGGTAAAGATATTTGTTACTGGAAGAAAAAAAAAATCATCCAACTTCAGTAGTCAGACAGTATGAGCAGAGCACACATCTGAGTCTCTATTCAAAGCAAAACACTGGAAAAAAGCCTGTAAATTTATCATGACAGTATAATAAAAATTTAGACAATATAAACCACTTAAAACTACTATAAATAGTAACTTTTACTTAAACTCACATGCAGATGAATTTTTCTTAGTATGGAGAGCAGGAGATTAAAGATGTTCTGCCAAAAAAACAGGATTAAAAGATAGAGTTCAAATGTATATTTAGGGCTGGGAAAGATGAGGGATGGTAGTGATTATTTCAGAGCTCCACCAAGCACCTTTGTCCAATTAGCCAAATGCTTTCTTTTTCAGAACAGCTTGGAGGAGTCCAGAGCTGCTGGCTGGCCTACGGAGCAGACGTAAGTCCTGCTGCTGGAGATTGTTAATTTTTATTGTCATTAAATTTGGTATTCTGTAGAGTGAGAGACAAATACTACCAATTCTTCCAAAAAGCAGAGTGCAGGTACAAGAACTGCATAAGCACCAAGTGACTGCTTCATAAGAATTTTAAAAATATGTCCTTTTATTTCATAATTTTTCCTTCTCTCACCTAGACTCTGAGCTTGAGATTCCTCATGCAGAAAGAAGTTTGGGTCTTTTCCCTGAGGGATCCGTTTCCCTGATTGCCTCAACAGTCTCACCCTGGATGTTTATTTTTCTTGCATTTCCTGCAACTTTGTACCTGAGAGATAAAATGAACTAAACTATTTTGCTTATTCTGCAGGGATCTTCAGAATAATTATTTTAGCAAATACTTTTTATAAAACTGAGCATCTCAAATCAAAAAGCTAAAAGTTAGAAAGAGTGAGAAAACTCCATCCAAAGGTCACTGCTAAAATCGGAAAGTTTTAAATAATTTCTAAAGCTAAAAAATAATTATGATAATAATAATAATTGTTTAAATTTTCCCTCTCCTCAGCATATGTGAGACAAACTATCAGACTGAAACATGACGGTAGGCAGTTCTGTAACTTTCCCATTGGTAGAAGTGGTTATTTGTATATCCAAGAATGCTCAGATGGTTCCAGAGTCTTGATGCTTTTTTTTTTTTTATTACATCAACTTCAGAGTACAAAGCCCACCTCAGGGGATGTCTCTTTAGCTCTAGAGTAATTAACACAATGATAGCTGGACTCTAGAACAGTTATTATCAACATAAAGAGTGAGCCCAGTATTTGCCTTAACAAACAAAAGGGTTGGGTCAACACAAAATGATTAAGTGGGCCCTTTTATTTAACCTCTTTTCACTCCGTTAAATTTTTCAATTAAAATCTTTTCAAATGCAGGAATAAGCTTTAGCTTTAGAAGTATCAAAACAAAAGGATTTTCCACTTTTGGCTGAAACTCTGTTCTGAATTCATTGACATTTGCTAGTTGTTTCAGTCCTCATGAAACTCCTGTTCTGGATGAGTTTACAATGTCAAAATGTTTCACCAGATGTACTTAAACACAGCAATCAAGTCACCACTTTGTCTTCTTTTTGATAACCTAAGCAGATTGAGGGCTTTTAGACATTTTTCTCCAGCTCTCAAATCATGTTGCAGCCTCTCCAATTTCTCAACATCCTATGCAAAATGCAAACACCAGAAATGTCTATGATGTCTTTCAGTAGCCCTTTCATAGCTGTATTTGGAAGATAAAAATCAGTGTGTCAGGAGAACAGAATGAGAAAAATATTTGAAGAGAAATACAAGGGGAGAAAAGATACAATGATCATAGGGGAACTGCTTTTAAGCTGAAGATGATGGTAGGAAGACTATGGCTACGTCCATGGACAATGAAACAACTTTTCTGTGAACAAGTTCAGAGTGCCCTGCACCTCTCATTGGAAGAAGTATGAAGGCTTATAGAAGTCTGACCATTTTTACAGCACTGATTTCAGAAAAGTGATGCCTTAGCTGCAGAGAGGAGCTGATACTGAGTAAGGAAGAAGCAGTTTGCCCCAGGATCATCGTGGTGCACAGCCTGGGTCTCACTGAGGAAGGAAGGGAAAGATACAGAAATGTGAAGCTGCCCATTCTATTTGATCAAGCATATCTATTCCAATCTCTACATCCCTGTGGATTTGATTCAACACAAAGCATGTGCTGCCTTGAGGGCTCAGTGTGAGCTCAGTGGGATTACTTAATGGAAATGAAGGAGATGGCCAGGAAATCAGCACAGTCTGAAGCTACTGGCAGAGGAAGGGGGAAGAGTTTAGTCTTCAGGCACACACTCTTTTGACAAGCCTGCCATCAATCCCATCTCCTCTGGCTCCTTCAGAGAACAGCTGTGTTGCAGGCATGAAAGCAAAATCAGAGTCTACCACGAGAAGCACTACAGCATTAACATCTCAACTTTTCTGTCCCTGTAACCCCACTATATTGATCTTGCAGACAAACACCTTCCTCTGCCCTGGCCAGCTCAGTGGCCAAGATCCGCACTACTGTGTTCAACCTTATCTTGGTAATTTTTATCTTTTTTATTTTTTTAAATTGTTTTTGACTGTCTTTCCTTATTTCAATACCTCCTTCCACCATCTTCTGCTACAAATGCCCAGAACACCCCTTGAAGTACACTGGAAAAATCTGCCTGGCATGCTCTAGCAGATGAAAAAAAGCCAGTAGAGAGGAAGAAATGCAAATACAAATAAATATCAATGCAAATACATTATTTCTTTACCTTCACTCTTTTGGAGTCATATTAGGAACTGCATATATGTTAAGACTGGGGTACTTAAATTCTTAGACCATGACCCCACTACAGCATCAAGTGCTGGTGTCAAAGCCAGTTAAATCAGACAAATTCGTGGCACTGTTGGCTGTGGCAGACCATCTACACCAGAAACTTGCACCGGAGCACTTCCATTCCAGGAGGGGAAAAACATCTCTGGCCAGACTGAAAGGAGCAACTCGAAGAGCAGTGGCCACTAGAGTGGAAACCTAACTCTGTTAAAGTCCATTAAGCATAGTGGGGCCAGGATTTCACCCCAGCCTCTTTTTTCCTGCTTTAAGTGTATGATTTGGCAGGGGAAAAGTTCACTTGAAGGCACACAGTTAGGCTATACATACAACAAAGCGGCAGGGAAGGGAAAAAAAAGCAACACAAAGGATTACTTTAAAGTTAGACCTCAACTCCTTTAGCTTTACACAATGGAAGAAAGCACATAGGTTTCAACAGGATAAAAGCAGACTTTATTTTGTAAAGAGATCTCAGGATGAAACAAAGGACTGTAATTGTACCTCCTATCTGCAAATCTGAGGTGGTGAAGGAAAAGAAAGTGGGTGGATGGTTAACAAGAATAGCTTGAAACCGTGCTTTGTTAACAGAGTAAAATTAGCTTGCTGAGAACCTTTGTTTGCCACATAACTTTTAACAGGAGCATTATTTTACATATCTCTACTGTAGAGAACCCATTTACAAATTTGCAACAAGTAACCACTGAACTTGAGCTAATTTTTCTCTCTGTTTTCTATTTCATCTGCTTAGTTAATGACAACGCGTTTGAGCTGGGTTGCTAGCACATCTATAGCTAGAAGCCTGTCAGCGTTTCCATTCTGCACACCTAGAGCACTTTCACACTGGCTTAATTTCACCCTGTGAAATACACCCGATCAAACCTGGGAAAGGTTTAGAGGTAAAAGTGTAGTTTGCTTTTTTTTTAAAAAAAAAAAATAAAATCATTCATGTAGCTCTCTTTGAAATGTGGGACGAACCAACTAAAATTAAAACAGAGGAGTACTCAATTCATGTGCCCTTTTTGTTTGCTCATTTTTGAAAATATGAAAAGCCCTGGGTGGGTCAGACCAGAGGTGTGTCCAGCTCAGCACCTGCCTGCAGCAGGAGTTACGGCAGATGCTTAGTGGAAAGTGATACCCGTGCCCTCTCCTGCCATGCATCCCAGATACCACCATAGGATCAGGATCGTCCCACACGTTCATCATATAAATGAGTTGAGATCTGTAATTTGTACTTTTCTTTTTACATTTTAGCAGATGTGTACCATAATTGGCATCATAAAACCTGCTTCTAAGTACAGTTACATTATTAAGTGTCGGTTCGTTCTGCCGTTTCTACAAACCATCTGTGGTGGGGCGTTTGAACATTTGTGTTTGCGTGGTGCTCAACACCAAGAAACTGGTGTGGCCTGTCACTACTGCCATCCAAACCCAGAACTTGCTAGCCTGTTTTTAAAATCTGGCAACTCCTTTCTTTTTCTTTTCTAACCTTTTCCACGACCTTGCAAATGCAAGATACAGACTGTCCCCGTCATTCATTTCAAAACCCAATTGGTTTTTGGCTGGAAGTGCCCTCCACAATTCCACTCTCAAATTCAGAAATAGAGACTTTTCCACTCATTTTTTAGGACTTTTCTACCTTGCAGAGTGAATTTCATTATGAGTTATGTCATGGCAGGTGTTCATCTCCCCTCACCTTCTTAATGCAGGAAGCATATGGGGCATTACCCACAATAATAACCCCACTGAATGTCTCTACCAGCAAAGATGATGCGAAAGCCAACTGGCCAGCCTGGAGTTCCCTTTCGTAAGGGAAATTCCGTGGGAGTTATGGGACTTGTACAATAATACCCTTATTCTAGAATATTTTCCTATATGAACTTCATGTTCAGGTTATGGGCTTGCGGAAATGGTTTTTAAAGAAAGGAGGTAACGTTTCTGAATAACAATTGAAGAACACGTCGGTTCCGATTTAATTTCAAATTGTCATGTTTGGGGATTACAGATTCAGACTCCTGATCTTATCAAACTATATTTTTCATAGGTTTCATTCTTTTTTTAAGTGTTTGAGTTCATTCAAATTTATTTAGGAGACCCATCTTTGCAGGAGGAAATCCTAACATTATTAAATTCAAGGACTCAAAGAAAGGAAGGCAGAAAGAATGTGTATTACTTGGAAAAATTTGTTGATTAGTATTGAAGGGCTCTCTAACCAATTTAAAATTAAGATTAATCTGAATGCATATAATATATGGAAAATCATTCTAAAATTGCAGCTTGAGAAACTATATCTTAGTCCTGAAAAGTTCTATTTCTTCTGCTACACCAAAGTGAATGTGTATTTACACTCTGAATCATACACATATTTAACTCTTATCCTCCAAATAAACTCTTTTTAGAGTATTCATTAAGTCTACAGTAATACTTTCTTACCATTATATACTAATATTTTTTGCAATGCAAGAGTCACAATATACAACTTGCAAACCAAATCAAATAATCACTTAGCTACATTTGAGGGGTTTTTATAGTGCTTCTTTTATTCTTGGAATATCACCAAAGGATTTTTTGAACCTGATTTCCCCTTCTGTCTATTTAGCACATCAGTCAGTCTTTCTTTTCTTCTTCTGTGGTTTTAGCCAAACTGTGCTGCACAGTTCAGAGTGTGTGGTATTGTTTATAATGTAGTCTCAGACTAGGACTCAGTTTCCTTGGTAGTGGGAAATACAGAATTTCCACCGCTCAATGGAAGTGCTATTCTAAAACAAGTTTCTTGCTGAGCCAGATAATGCTACTACGCTGCACAACACCAGCTGAAGATTGGCCAAAATGCACAGATTTTGCAATGGTTCCATAAACATTTATGGTAAACCCAGTCTAGCTATTCTCCTACTCTCCTTCTATCAAAGAAATATTTGCCAAGCACTCACTGAGCTAACGTGAAAACAGAATGTGAGAACAACTACTTGTGTTCTCTTTTCTGAAGTGAAAGTACAAAAAATAAAGAAGCATAAAAAGTAAATTATTAAATTGAAAATAAGTATTGATATCTACTCAAAGATTATATCTGTTAAGACAGCTGAGGGTCTTACAGCCAGAGACTGGGAGCTGGGGTAAGTACACTGCAACAGAAAAGGAAACTCTGTGACTCCCTGGTGGTACCACACTTGTGGGATGGGGACCGCTCTGCAATGGCATTGAAGCTACAGCCAATAAACTTGTGCAGAGGCTTACTTCTATAAGGCTGCCTAAAAATCTTGCTAGTGCTAGACCCTGTGTTTTCAATTATATATAAGTTTTCCCCCATTATACATGCTCAGGTATTGTAAGAAAGATTTAAGTGCTGAAAATACTATTTTTAAAAAAATGTTTGGAAAATTAACATAAACCTCTGTGACCCAGACTGATCATTTGGAGACAGAATCCTTTAAAAATGAGACATTAAAGGGCCTTTGTATATGGGGAAAAAGGAATAAAAAACTGAAACATAGGCATTCTATGCTTCTATATAAGCCATGCTCTGCTCAAGGGTGCAGGTAAGCAGGGCTGCACTGTGGAGCAGAGCTTGCTTCTTTTGCCTTTTTCCCATTATGAAGAGTTCCCAATGAGAAGACTACAGGACCAGGACAGGAGAAGACTCCCAGTGTTATATTTTAGTGTAGTGAATAGTTATAACCATGCAGACTGAATGGTATCTTGACATTAAATCCTAAGCTTTTTTTCAGATTTCAAATTTCACTTCCACTAATGACTTAACCATTGCTTCATTGTAATAGTTCAGTAATGCACATCAAATATCTACAGGCCACATGCAATAGAAATTTGCTTAATACACTTTTAACACCAGACAGCTATGGATGCAATAAACTAATAACGTTATAAGGAACAGGAGATTTCAGAAAACAGCATCAATAGTGAGTTGTGACTATAAGGATTCCTCTTTGCAGACTCTGCTCTCACACAGATCAACATCTCCGTACGAATTATTCTCACTGCACTGCATTTTGAGTTAAGAGATTTGTATCCCTTTGACTTTTCTGGATCTAATTAATGCAATGTGAAGCAGGATATAAGTTCCCCACATGAATTCCACCATTTCTAACATTCAGTGGTCTTATTCCAGGCATGCAGAGCAGACAAAATCAGGTTATCGTCAGGATCAAAGGTTCTGTGACAATAAGGAAGAAAACACTGATTGTTCCCAGAAGCTGGAAGCTAAGATGGTTTGGTAGCTAAACACCATAACTTTAAAACTAATGTTAGGAGTGAAAAATGGTGGGATGACAGGAGGGTAACAACTTACTTTCGGTATAAACTGCTGCAGGAGATTTTGGTAAGGTCCAAAACATACCCAAAATTGTAAGAAGCTGTCAAGTTGTCACACTGTCAGTCATCTAACATGGTTGGGTTCGATCACTATTTCTTAGCCAATTAGAAATACTGGTGAAATAAATATGTAGTACATCAGAAGATTTTCCCACAAGCCATCCATTAGAATAATAAGGTGGTTTAATTCCTGAAATATGAGATGTTTTATGTTTCCCAGCATTCTCATCTGTATATTTAGACTTTACTTGTCTAATTCTTGGGGGTTAGAAATATACTGGTTGGTGTCCAGCTTCCCTTGGAACCTGTCTCAATGAACTCTTGCAGCAATGAGTTCCACCAGCTAACCATGACTGGTATGAAGAAACATTTCCATACGTCACTTTTATGTCTGCTGCCAGGAAATCACTCTGTTTTTCCTCCTTTCTTTCAGCCAGTTGATACTTCTACTGAACAAGGTGGTCCACCCAAATCTAGCAGCTGCGGATTGCTGTGATTCACATGGTGAGGAATGTGGTGTTACATGGAATTTTGTACCGAGGCAGAGCAGACCCGTGGTTTTGGAAGGCTGATCTACAACACACACGATGGCTTGCTTTGCAGTCACATTCTGCAGTAACCTGTAGAACTAGTTTACAGTTTGAAAGTGGATGTGTTGAGTGCCATTGAGGTAGTTTTTAAGTACCACAGGTATATTTAAAGTAATTGTCTGTATTCCTTTGATGAACTTTGCCTGAAGGCTAATGACTGTAAACATTCCTACATAATAGGAGTCTTCATTAAGAGATCTTCAGCGATTGTCTTTGCAAAGAAAAAAAACGTATGAGAGGTGCATGGCTTGGAGGAAACACAGGCTTTTTTCCTTTCTCCTTTTTTTTTTTTTTTGAGTGAAAGAATGTGATGATGCAGTGGCTGCTAAATTTTTCTGTTTAATAACACTATGTGTTTAATATGCTCTCCTCGGTGACATTATGAAACAATTATGTTTCATTGATACTAGGAAGTTACTAG
>KZ507356.1:8670-19309 GCA_002844005.1 Limosa lapponica baueri
ATTCAGTTTCCTACCATGGCCCTGAGCAGCAGCAATCATTTTGCGTACCCTATTGCACAGGGATTTATCAAGGCTTCACCTTATACTCATGAATGTATTGCACTGCAATAATAGCTAATCAGTTTGCAACCCACATTTTAAAAGAAAAAAAAAAAAAAACAAAAAAACAAGCAAACAAAAAAACACACCACAAATGAAAAACCCAGGCAGTCCCATGCTTTCAGCATCCACAGGGGATAGGAATTGTCTGAGTGCAGAAAAGAAAGCTGACAACACCATTTAGGAAATTAAGAGTTCTGAATATGTTTCTCAAACTGCTTTTAAGCATCTTTAATGTCCAAGAAAGTCAATATGGGCTACCCAGACAGAAAACAACCAAAAAAAGGAAGGAAAACCCTGGAGAGTACAATAGAAAAGAAGTAGTCAAAAAACAGCAGGGAAGAAAACAAAAGACGTTTTCATCAAGGAACACTGCATGCTGAAGGGAACAAGAGAGAAACCAGGGACAGCATACTGCGACAGGACACAGAACAGGGTAAGAGAAGAAGCAAAGCACATTTATGTGGAAAGCTTTGTGAGAAGAGAAGTCGCCATGACTAGGAAACCGATTGAAAGGCTGCATGTCAATACAACAGAGCTTAAACATGCTTGCTCTGAACAGCACCTGGCATATAAAATACCATGTACTGGATGTAAATCAGTCCAGGGAGGGGAACAGTGAAATGGGTCTTATTCTGAAGTGAGAATAACCATTGTATTAGAGATTTGGTCCAAACAGAAACAAGAGACTAATAATAAGTACATATATTATGATAAGAAACATGTGACGAAGATCAGTTACTTAGCATCAACGCACAGAAACACGCACCTTTTTTCTTTAAGGTAGGCAGCTGGCATGTCCTGATCTATTCTATAAGGTATTGCACACCATCAGCATGAAATTTATCATACAAGACAGCACTACAGCCAGAAGGTAGTGAAAACCAAACATACCAAGTCCTGTGTCCTAGTTTACTTCGACCTAATGTACTAAATGGGAAGGCATTCCTATTACTCCCTATTTAATGCTTTATAGAATGAAATATCACAATGCAGCTGGATATTTTAGGTTAGACCCTCAGCTGGCATAAGTAGCTGCAGCCTCACTGTAACCTGCAATTTTTAAATAGTATTCCCTCTACCCTACTACCTTTGGAAGGAGACAGCTGAATTGCAGTTTGCATGTTTGACACCTCATCCAAAACTTCCTGGTCAACTTGGCCTAGTGATATGCTTTCTTTTTCTTTTGTCATGCTAAGTATCCCACTTTACAGACAATTAAGTACTTCATCTGCAGCTGACTCTGAACCTGGTCAGCCTTCTATATTATAAATCATTCTTGTAACTCCACATACACACACACATGCTATGTAATGACTGAATGTTATAAAACAGTGGCTGCTTTGAAGGCGACAAAGCAAACAGAACTGACTCATCTATCCACTCATTTTCCTATTCAATATGATTAACTGGCTGTTTGAGTCAAACTTCTTTATCTCTTTTCAAAGGCTTGCAGTGACAAGGATTATCACTACCGAGACACTCCAAAAATGATTAAGCATTTATTACTGCTCCCTAAACCCAAATCAACTCTTCTACCAAGTCTCCATCCCACACACATATGTGTCTGCTAGCATTCTTTCTGGACTGAGGCAACAGTATGCCTTTGCGTTACAGCAATCACATTATGACTTATAGTTATCAGGCAAGGGAGACACGTAAAGGCATAATGGTTTTAAAGCATCAAAGTATAAGCAAAGAAAAACTCCAAAATAATTTTTCCCATAAGCAGCTGACAGTAGCTTCTGTGAAACTAATGACATCTTTGTGGCTTTCCAACCAGTTAATTTTGGACAGAGTTGGATTGCCACTTTTTCCCCCCTGAACAGTGGTTCATAGCCCCAGTTAGAAGCAAAAAGCAGTCACAACCATGGGATAGATTTCTCTTTTTACAGAAAGCTTCTAAGTTGGTTTGTATTTGCATTGCAAATACTGAGGGCCCTAAATAAAATGAAAGGGAAAAAAAATAAGTATTTCTCCATGAACAGCAGCAATTCATTACCAAACAATTAGCTTAGTAATAAGTTCCCATTTCTCAGTTTGGGAAATTTCCATGAATATTGGTAATATAATTATGATAAAGGTTGAAGGCATACTACAGTATTCAACTGCTAATGGTCCACAAACAATTTGTCTTCTCATGACAGACAGGAGAGGCTCTAATTACACTGAACATTTCAAGGAAAGATTGAATGTTTGCCAGACAACTCTCCATTGATTGCCTTTAAAGCGTAGTACTGGACTGCTGAAGGGAAAATACAGATTCTTGGCTCCAGGTAATTAACTCTCATGCTGTTCTCTTCTCAAACCCTAATGAAGCCCCCTTGAAGTCTTCATTACCAAAGGGTATTTGTTAATGAAAAAGCAGGGAGCCAGCCAAAGGTCCTATTTCCCCCTCCTTCTCTATAAATTTCACTTTATTATACATTTCTCAGGACTCAGTAATGTCTTTGAAGTGAGCATGATGGCCTGAAAAGTGCAAAGGGTGAGGGACACCTAATGAGACAGGGCAAAGCAGGAATGAGGAAAAAGCTGGGACCTTCTGAAGGGAGACTTAAATGGGAGAATGGGGGTGTTTGACAGAGAAAAGAGCAGGAGGAAAGGGAAGGCAGAGCTGTTCCAATATTTTGTGAAATGGCATTACTCTGAAGTTTAAGTGATGAAGGAAAAAGAGCAAATCTTTAGGAAATGCAGCAACTCAGCAACTGAATCTCAGGGAGACACAACAGGCCCCTTCCCTGGAAGTGTTCAAGACCAGGCTGCATGGGGCTTTAAGCAACCTGGTCTAGTGGGAGGTGTCCCTGCCCATGGCAGGCGGGTTAGAACCAGATGATCTTTAGGGTCCCTTCAAACCCAAACCATTCTATGGTTCTATGATTTCTCAGAGACAGTAAATAAACTAAGTCTAGATTTCATAAGGTAAGGAATAAGATTCCTGACTGAAACTGGTGGCAGAGCTTCCAGGAGGCACCTGATCAGTTATTGGAAGTGCTCAGTGTATCTGGCAGGGTTCCCCCCAACAAACACTCCAACCCAAGGACAGTGAATGCCCTTGCTCCAGCCACAAATAAATACTGTTCAGCCAGCTGAGGTATACTGGCTACCTAAGGGAACATGATCCATTCTGTTGGCTCTACTGATTACAAAAGTCTTTGGGCTGCACTGACTGGGTGGCAATGTTACAACGTAACCTAGTCCTGTCCAACAAAGCATCAGGGCGCTTTTCTACAAGGTTCCTGTAAGTCACCTAAAAAACAAGTTTTGGATGATCACTTAATTCCCAAGACAAACATACAAGCATTTGCATAAAAAATATTCACAATATTACAGTTGGAGACTTTGTTGACCAGTACCTGAGTGCTGGAAGAAAGTCAAGGATATGCAGTCTGCTTCCTCTTTCATTGTCCAGTTGCCTGAATCCAAGCCAGGAGCCACTAGCAAAAAAGGAACAAATGCTTTTGTGATTTCATGTTCATCTATTTTATATGTTAATATGTCTTTTCAAGATATTAAGCCACATCCTTATCTGTGTCCAAAAGCTACAAAGCCAGAAGCTAATCTTTATCCCTTCTTCATGCATTGGCAAGAGAGTTTGGCATATGAAGAGCCTCACTACCATTTGTTAGTCTGTGCCCATGAAGGAAGTTTTCCTGGAGTTCCCAGGTTTGCACAGTGCATTTCTGCTGGCTTCACACAGAAGCCATGTCCCAGTCACAACTCCCACCCCATGCCCCCATTGCAATTTTGGAGGGGCAGCTTTCACATTCTAATCAGATCAGATGAATCTTAAATAGCACATACAAACGTATATCCTGGCAATTTATAAAAGGATTCATATAGAATACTCTCCCTAAGCCTCACTAGTCACTATTTGCAGTTGCTGAAATAACCTTTTTGGGATACTAAGCACCTGAAGAGATGACAGTTATTCCAGTCCATGAATTATTTTTGCTTCCCGAACCAGGAAACTTTGCTGTCAAAAGTATTTGGGGTGCTTTTTGAAAAACAAAAACAAAATGAAACAAAAAAGAACAAAACAAAACCACTAAAAAACCCCAAACCCACCTGTACTTTTGATGATCTAAAAATGTGATTTATTCAAGTGATTTATTCAGCTTTTGGGAGAGCACCTGAATTCTACATAGCTGAGCATCTTTAATTTCCTGAGGTTCCACGTCCTATTAAGATATAGCAAAGAATGCAACTAGTGTTTTCCTTTGTTAAGCTTATGCCTATGGTTTCTATAGCTTGCTGTACTATTTAAGTCTCTCCAAAACTGGGATTTATCTTTCTAATTTCAGGTTGGTTTTTTTTTCCAGTTCAAGCTGTAGTTATCTTTAATCAGTAGCTGCAAGAGATGTTCATTTACAAGAAAGGATTTTTTGGGGTAGGGTGGAGACTAGTATAATCTCTTACTTTTAAAAATATTTGTTAAAAATACAGGAAGAATGTTGCATTAAACAATGTAGAAGCTAAAGCTGCATGAGAGAGAACTTAGCTGAAATGTGGTAACAGTTGTGCAAGTAAATCCAAACAATCAAAGGTGGCATACATATCCAAAATGTTTCCACAAGCATATCAAACATGAGCAAACATCCTATCAAAACAGGCAAGGAGCCTGCACTTAGATTTTTCAGTTCAGGAATATTTGGAACAGCTCATATAAATTACGAATTATCACAGAACTAACCTTTGCATCCAAAGCCCATTACTACTTTGCACCACTTCATTTGGCAGAGGAAATTGAGTTCCCTTCAGCACTGCCTAACCACCAGTGATAAGCCAAAGCATCCATTCCAGATCTTTGACATTACAGATACTGGAGAAGCAACTGATCTTCTGATTGTAGACAAAAAGTTCACCTACAGAGCAAAATGTTCTGTAGTTCCCTGTTAAACTGAACAGGAATCAACCACTGATTTAGGAACAAACAAATCGTTTCAGATCTCCCTGAAACTACATTTTTCAAAGTTTTCATTTACAGAAAAATATTGTAAGATTTCCTTTTTTATAGCAACTCTGCAACCAAACCAGATACAGTATTCACTCAACACTAGCTTCAAGATAATACTCCAGCTTTCATAATAATGCTGATCACCTGTGCCACAGGGCATCACAACTGCTTATATGTTCAACTGGTCTCTTTCTCCTCAATCTTTTACAACAAAGACACAAGGCAGTACTGCTGACATCCAATGGAAAATCCTCTCTAGCAGCAGAGGCACTTGCAGAGCAGCAGAAGCCTTTGCACTCTCACACTCAAAGTTCCAAGTCTTGATACCCTTCCTCACATGGCAGTCTAAATGCAGGTTGTGATGGCTTCAGGGGATTCAGGTGTGAAAATGAACTAGCTTCACATGCATCCTGATGGTGCACATCAGCAAGATGATGCAAGCTGATAGGAGACGCATTACCCTCATAGTCACACTTCCCAGTGGAGATGCATCTATGCCACAACTCATTGCAGCAGGGACAGTGACATGTAAATATTCAGTCCTAGGAGCAGAGTGGAAAAAGCTTTTGTCACGTTGTTTGTAGATGGTTTGTGCCTTTCCTCAGGAATGTGCTTTCATGGGCTATCTACATTTTAGGCCCAGGAATAATGAGAATGGAAAACAACTGTCAATTTCTATTCCATTCTCTTTTATTAAGGTCTTATGTCCATGCTCATCACTGGAGCACCTGAGTGTTTTCCAGCAGTTCATGAAGCAACATGACTAATATCTGTCATGTCTTCATGTCCTCATCTCTTCCCCAGGGGTAGAATTATGTGCAGTGGAGTGTTTTGTTTTGCCTTTTTTTTTTTTATTAGACACATACCCAGACTGCTATACATTATGTTAGGAAAGACAAAGTGAAACATGCTCTTTTCACTTAGCACAGGAAGTGCGTTGGTTTGTATTGGTCCTAGTTCCTGTGGGAGTTCAATCCACAGTCTTAAACCATGGTCAAGAAAGTGATTACATAGCTTCTTGTCTTTCTGGAGTGATGGGTCACAGTAGCCACCTACAGGTCTATCAGCAAATCCTTTTCTTGTAGTAAAGGGACATTAATCTCTGGTGTTGTTACCATAAGAAAATATGGAGGGCAAACTGGCAGGAGAGAAGTGTCATTAGAAAGGATCGTGATTTTCCTCCTAACTTCAGCGTTTGGCTGCCCTCAGCAAAAACAAACTGGCCATACCCTCCCTAATGGATTGGGCCACCTCAGTGGCTCCCTTGGATTCATGATGTCTCCAGAAGGGACCATATACCTTCCATCTGGAAGCTCCTAGGAGGCAGTCTGTTCCTCCTCCTCCTCCAAACCAGCACAATAAACCAACAGACACTACGTTTTCTTTTATGCAGTCGGGAGTATTTTTCACTTCCAATTTTCCCTAAAATGAAAAAAGAAAACATAGGTTAGGCATTTCAACAGGGCTATTCTGTTCTTCCTTTTTGTCTTCTCATACTAGAGGCCAAAGATATTAAGGGCACCATGTCTTCACATTCTACATCTTGCTGCTTCTTCCTTCTCTTGCTGATCCCTCCAGTCACAGACTATGATATTTACAGGCCATTTCATTTCCTAACAGAAACACTGAGTTGTAACGGCTCCCTAAAAAGAGCAGCCCATCAAACATGATCTTTCTTTTTTTTTCAGATGCTGTTGCAGGACTTGATCCTAACACACTACCTTACAAAACAAGGGCAAAATCCAGCCTTTTCCTAAGGGTCTATTATCAACACAAAAAACCCGGTGAGATTTAAAAACAAAGGCAAGTGAAGCTGACCCATTTTTAGATGTTAAAATAAAGCACCAGCACCCTCTACCAGGATATTTCAAACACTGGCAACAGAACAGTGATTTATCCTGAATAGAAAATATGCCTTTAGTAGATATTTAGTATGTACTGCAATCTTTGTAAGTCTGCTTTAATTAAAAGTGCTATTTCTGTTTTAAAATTGACATGAACCACTACCATCCAGAGCTCTGCTTCACACAGATATTTTTCAGAGCTGCAGAGCAAATTGTTATGCAGTATCACTCAGATAAAGGCCTGCAATAAGAGAAGTGATAATGAAGACAGCAGCTGTTACTAAATTACAAAAACAAGACAGATTTGTTGGCAAACACTAACAATCTGGGAAACTTTTTTGCAAGTCCAACACTTCTGCAAACAGTCCCTATTTGGATTCCCTCAATGGAATGTGATGGTGCCAGTAAGGTTGCTTCACAGGAGGCCTAGAAGGCCTTGCTAACGCAACCTGCTGCTCCTCACACCGGTCCCCTTCACAGGGGAGGTAATTAACATTCATCTTGAAACGCTGTGCATCACCTTTTTTATGGAAAGGACTCTACCATACAGAAGAAGTCCAGAAAGAAAATCTAGATGTTCAATGCCCTTCCTTTCCTAAATAATAGGTGTCACATAGTCAGTAGTAGAACACACTTGCTTACTGTGCCTCACCAGAATCTTCAACCACTAGAGGAACAAACATTCCTCAGTACCAAAGGGCACAGTTTTCACCAGCTCCTTGTATCTAAACCATCAAATAACAGCAGCTTCCAGTCAGTACAGAATCATGCTAGGTTTCAAGAGGAAATCTTAAGGAGAAAGATTTCACAGCCATTCTTCCAGCTTGTGGTAACTACTGTAATGCCACTGGTTTCTTTAGAGAATTGGCGATTTAGACAACTGGACAGATTCATAAGTTTTCCAGTCCCCTCTGGTTATGCGCATTTTATCTTTCACAATGACCTTGCATAGTCAGGGAATTTCCATATGGAAATGATCAACTCATGTCCTTCCCAATGCATTATATGAAAGGGCATAGTGTAGCACAGCTACTCATCCATGAGGATTACCAATCACTTCAGGCTTTTCATGTGTGTGCAAGTGTACAACATGGACTTTGAAAACTGTTTTATTTGCTTCTTTTTTCCCCCCAAGTCTTCCCAGTAGGTGGCAAAGTACATCCTTCTCTCCTGAAAGGAGCCTCAAGAGCTGCATATTTTTTCTTTCGCTGTTACCATCATTAAATTGATACTGCTTAAAAATCTACTTGATGTCATGCAAGTTCAAGAACCCTTGCTGAAAAAAATTGCGGTTGCATTTTCAATGAAGCACTGGGAGCAAGGTTACTAGGGCTACTGAAAGGGTACAGTGCAGCAGTATGCTTTGAGAAAAGAGGCCAGGAAAAACTCACCCCAAAAGAGGTCATTACTGTTGTATCTGGTCTTGGTTGAGAATCAGTAAAAAGCAACATAAAGGAGATATGGAGAAATTTGTTATGTATGTTTCAAATACACAGATTGATATGAGATGCAAAGTCTGTGAAAGACACATTCTGCACTGAAGCATGCGAACTGGAGTTTTGTCCAACACTAAAATAAAGCTATACTTCCTCAGAGGTCCTAGCCCAAAAGAGAGGGGTAAATTTGCATATCTACATGGAAGAACCAGTTTTTAATTAGAAAAAGTGGTCAATCTCTTTGGAGAAGAAATAAACAATGAATTTTGGAAGAAAAGTTTTAATCTATCTACATTTCTAAACACATTTCAGAGGGGAGACTGCTGTAACCGCTACCGTAATCACCTATGCGTGTTCTTTGCCTTTTTGCAGTATTTTTTGAAGGCTTTGATATGCAAAATAGTACCACATGGAAACAAATTGCTTTGCCTCAGTTGCTTTGTGGTAACTTCCCAAATGCATGCTATCACCCCATTGCCTTATGTTAAAGGGAGTTTACCCCTTTTTCATTAAGGGAACTCAAATCTTCCATGGCACACTAAACAATACATACACAAATACAGTTTTTGCAAAGCATGGTAACACTTTTCTCTCAAAAATCTCTGGGCTTTGTGCCTATTTGCCAAAGCAACTCAGGTCTTCTAATAATAATACCTACACTGAAACTCAAAAGTGAAGGAAATATATGATGCTGTAGTAAAGGCACTAGTTCCAGAGAGTTTCAGAGAGTTAATCACCCATATTGGAACAACAGAATCATAGAATCAAAGAATTGCCTAGGTTGGAAGGGACCTTTCAGATTATCTAGTCCAACCATCAGCCTAACACTGACAAAAACCATCACTAAACCACACTGCTAAGCACTATGTCTACCCCTCTTTTAAATACCGCCAGGGATGGTGACTCAACCACTTCCCTGGGCAGCCCGTTCCAATGCTTAATAACCCTTTCAGTGTCAAAATTTTTCCTAATATCCAGCCTAATCCTCCCCTGGCACAACTTGAGGCTGTTTCACTGGTAAGACTTACTGGGCTCTTCTGCATAAAACCATGGCAAAAGAAAGAGAAAGAATAAACCAGGACAGGCCACAGATTCAAATGACAGTCACATTGATGAAGAAGATATGCACACTATCAGTTTCTTCACAGGGATTACAAAGAGCAGATCCTCAAACGCAGACAGAGACATTCCATGCTAAAGTGCACAGCGTAGTTAAGCTCCTCCATCATAAACAAAAAAGGGCTATTACTGAGCAAATTGTTCTGTTGTATGTTAGATTTTATATCAAGTGGCACTTTTTGGACAAGAAAGTTGTTTTTCAGAAAAAATCTTTAGAAAAAAATATTTTTCTAACAAAAAAGAAAAGTGGGGAGCAGATAAAGATAGAGAATACTCTTAAATATAGCAGGTATAAAAGGTGTAGAATGTAAAAAAGGAAACTTCCTCAGCTCTTCTCAGGGTGGTAATAGGACTACACTGAACATTGAGAAACAGTCAACATTGACATAATGTTTCATTTTTTCAAATATTAACTTAAATACATTTTTTTTTAAATATACATTAACTGCAAAACAATGACACTCAATATACAGATAATTATCTGGGCTCTGACAACATGGAAATGATCCCTGCATCTTTTAAAAGAGTTAGTATAAAACATACACTTACTCATCTTCTTCCATGTTAACCTCATTTAGCAGTTGCTTCCTACCCAAAATGAAGTCAGACTAGTGAAAACTAGTATTGCATACACTGCAAGCTTTTTTAATCAGATCCATTTTAATCATTACAGAGCCCACACTCTCTAAGCACAGTCTGGACCAGAACAGCTCCAATGGAAGGATTGATTTCTGCTGTGTATATAACACAAACTTGCCTGGCCATGTAATTGCCTGATGGACTCCTTCTGATCTTTTGGGAAAGTAACATGTTTACTAACAATCACAAAAGAACACTGTCTGCCTTCACTGACATTCATTCAGTCCTAACAAAGTTGAAGAGACCTATGCAGTCTCATCAGGAGAGTAGAGGAGAAAGACACTAGTATCTGATCCTCTAAACATGGGCAAAATACAGAGATCAGATTAAGTAAATGCAAGTTTTTCTAAATGCCTTACCCAAATAAAGCAGAAAGAAGTTGAGCAGCTGGAGGAACAGTCTGTAGAATAAAGATTAAAAATTCTGGACCATGTTCTGCTACAGACACTGTGTAAATTGAGATTTGTTCTGTGAACATGCTGCAACTCGGTTTCCCCAAAAGCAACATGAAGAGTGATGAGACAGTCAGCACTTACTTCAGAGAGGAG
>KZ507356.1:20559-31214 GCA_002844005.1 Limosa lapponica baueri
TCACTTACCTCAGGGATCTCCTGAAGGCCTGTGAACTCCGTGCTCTGCAGGGGCAGGTGAAAGACCCAGCTCTTCCTCTCAGATCACCTTTATGAATTACCAGCTTCTGCATTCAGACGTAGAAAACTGTTATTCCAGGCATTTCTAGCAGTGGTAGAGCAACGGGGATGCAGCCAAGGTTGCTCGTGGAGGCAAGGCCACGCTCCCTGCCATGGCATGTGAAGGGACATGGGGCAGCCCACACCTCACCCCCTTATTTTGGGGGAGGCAGGGAAAGCTTTAGCCTGGCAAGGGCCTGCCACCCCTCCAAGGGGCGTCCCATCCCATCCAACCTTCCTTCCTGAGACCACAGCCCTGTTCAGCCCCTCTGTTCTTGAGGGGGACCGCTCCCACCCTCCTAGCTGCCCCACAGGGACACCAGGCACAGGGACGCCCTGCAAATGAAGCTGTGATAGCTCTCACCAAGGTGCAAGCCCTGAGTGGGCCCCCTTGTTTATAGCCCCTCAAGGCTGCACTTGGCCCAGCTCTCCAGGTGCTTCAACAGAGACCTCAGCCTCCACCACCGGGCACACCTCAGCCCTCCAACGTGTCCGGCTTCTGCTCGGTCCTACAAATCCCAGCTCAAATCCCAGTCACCTCCTTCAGTCCTTGCTCCAAAGGCCGTTGCTGTTGCGCAAAGGGTGGGAGTTATTTCTCTTAAGTAAAAGAAATGTGCATCTGTTCTCCTCACTGTGCCCTCATGTGTTCCAATCCAGAGGTAGCTTGCTAACAATTTACATTGTCCTTGTGCAGCTTCTCTGGTTTTCAGTGTCTATATGCATGTTGAGGCCCTGCTCCCCCCACCCCCAAACACACACACGCACACGTGTACACAGCTCCCAGCCACCAACCGATTCAGAAATAAGGCTTGGTCCTAAACATCACGGCAACAACCAGATCACTCTCTCCTATGCTGCAGAATGAATTTTGCCCCACGAGCTGCCAAGACAGCTGCTGTCCTGCGGGACGAGGCAGATGACAGTGCTCCGGCAGCAGCGGAGCGGGAAGCCAGGTGTTGCCAGCTGCAGGGATGCTAAAGCCACAGCCCCAGAGGAGACCTGTTGCATCTCAACTCTGCCTTCACAAAACCCTGCAAAACCTCCTCCTGTCATACTGCCTTCCCAGTGTAACAAGGATGACATTCACCCTCTGGGATCCCACTGGTATTAACAACAGTAAAAACACGCTCACTGAAGTAAATGAATGCCCAGAAAAATAAACATATCTCCCAAAGTACTGTACAAGAAACCCAAGCTCTGCTGTAGCTCGAATGATTTTCAACCTTTAGAAAGTCCAGAGAGCGGGTTTGTGAAGTCCAGTTGGTGTTTTATGGCAGATACTGGACTCTATACAGAAGTTACTCATATGCTGCAATAACAAGTTTTGCAGATGCTGAAAGGCACACAATGCTTTAAATATTATTGACCAAGAGGGCAAGTAACTGTGCTATCAGGTACTAGAGAGTTTATACTCACTATATGAAAAGTGTAACTACAGCTGCTCTGGAAACCGGTGGTAACTTTCCTCTCATCTAGCACCCAGCACACTGTCAGTGTAACGCCAAATCCCAAGGCTTTTCACTGAATATTTATTCTGTAAGAGTGCCTGACAATCATATGTGAATGGTGGTTCCTGTGGTTATTAACATAATACAGTGATGGGATTCTTACATTAGGATGGGGGAGGGGGGGAGTAAGGGGTGCGAGGTGGAAATTGGTATTTGTCTCCAAGCTCATTTTAAGACACCGTTTTCCATCTGGGACCACTTTCATCAACATGTCTTCTCCCCCCATTTTCCCATTAAAAGGAACTGGGAATGAACAAGGAATTTGTTTAATCATTGTCTGTGAGATCAGCTGAATTCTAATGCTGTTTGATTACAGCTAGTCACAAAAATGTCAAGTGCATTTCCATTTAGAGTGCTTGCTTAAACAGCCGTGCAAATAGGGACCACCCGAAAATCAGCATACATCATGAGAGATTTGAGCTTCCTTATGGCGTATACTTGTTTCAATCCACTCTCTTGCTCTTTAAAATAATGCATTTTCACAGCACATCATTTCCCTAAATGAGCATGATACATCACTGCTGCAGATTGACTCATGAGGCCCATTAATAAAGGCCAGGGTTTCTCAGCAGCTTTTCTCATTGGGAAGGTGTTATCTTACCGTCTAAATTTGTAATGAATATGATGCTCTTAGCCTGTGCCCACCCCACTGTTACAGCTCCCCTTGTCAATTTGGTTGGAGGTTTTCATTGCACAGGCAGTAGCATCACGTTAGAGAATAAATAATGTATTATTCCTTTCCCTAAGTAAGTAGCTATTCATTTCAAATGCAGCAAAAATGCTTGAAGTGAAATAGTTACCCTTGTCATATGGGATTCACCTCTTATAAAACATCTCTGCCCTGAGTTTCAAACCTATCATATAATTCCTAGTATTACACTGCTGCATGACACACTATCAGTATTAGACACGAAATACTAATATTCAGACAGCCTCTGATTTTATGCTTGTAGTTTTCCCACATTTGTTTGCTTTCCAAAATGAGTAGGGCTGATCAGAAAATTGAACTGGAGACTACAATAAGATATGTGAGGAAAAAACCTAAAATCTCAGTTTGATTAGATGTTATCTATAAAAATGCTTTGGGGTATCATTTTTTCAGCTTTTCCAATTAAAAAAAAAAAAAAAACCAACAGTGTCCGGGGTTTCTGATGAAATCTGAAAAATGTTCTGTTTAAAAATCTGGGGAGTCTAGTATTTTGTATAGGAACAAAGCGCTTTCTGATGCAGTCTGGAGGAGTAATATGCCAGATATTAAATATCTGATTAGGACTGGGAATTTCAGAAGTTCCTATAGAAATCAAAAAATCATATAGACATTCACTGAGAACAGGACACCTGATTCCCTGATTGTTTAGACTGGATTATTAAGTGTTAAGCATACTCACTTGAATTTATCAGGCAAATGTTCTGCCTCCCGTAACACAAGATTTTGCAGAGGACACACAATTTTTAGCTTTCAAGATCTTTAATTATTAGCTTTGGTGGTATCTTTTCCTCTTTCAGTTTGGTTCTGTGTGTTACTGAGAATGGTATATAAGAAATTATCTGTGCTTTGGAGGCTTAGAAGAGCTTTATACGCAAAGCTTCACTAAATTTTGGGAGTGTAGAATTGCACAACAAGCTGTACTGTACTCTCAGCCAGCTGAAAACTATTATAGGAACAGTATTTCTCATGATGGTACTTCCACTTCCTCTTCTGGTCAAAATTAGGAAGTGCACAGATATTTTCCCATCCTTTCAAGTTTAACACAGTACTTTTGAATCCTCAAACATTTCCACAGGCTCGAGCTGTGTTCATTCACCATGGGTCCCAGCTCGTCAGCACACTTGTGCAAACTAATTGTTGTTAGTACATGGAGCGTATATCAACTATTGGATCTTCACAGCATACCTCTTCCTGCACCTAATAATAGCCCTCCAGGACATTCATTGTGCAAATATAAAACTGGAGAGGCATTTGGAAAAGTCAGTTCCTTGTTCATTTGATTCATTATAAGGAGCTGCATCTCAAGCCTAAGCTGAACAGGCTTAGGCTCCTGCTAGGGTCTGATGCATTTTTAGTGGTTTTAGCTGGTTTAGATGCAGTTACTGTATTGATTACTGAGAGGTATTAAAATAAGGACAGTGTAGATCTGTTGGTTTAGGAGCAACGTTTTTTTTAAAAAAAGAAAACTCTAAAAGAAGAAAAGAATAAAACCCAAATGTAATAAGATATCCCTTACAGCTGTACAACATTGCTACACGGGAGTAACAAAGCAGTAGGTTCCTTTTTGTACATTAATTCCACAGAACCAATTAAAACAGAGAATTCAGAATAAGATTGCCCAGATATTTTGAAAAAAGCCCCAAAGCCTAAGATTTACCTAGGTGATTGGACACACTCTTTCTAGGTCTAGATAGGATTCTCTAGCCTTAGTCTCACAATTCCCTGTAGTCTGCTAAAGTTTCAGATCTAGCCTTGTCTGATGGAGTTCAAATTAATAACAGTGTCTTGAAGACACAAGAGGTTTGACCAGCTTTGCTAAAGGCCAGTCTAATAAGTGGAAGGTGCGCTAGGTCAGTCAGATCTGCGAACCACATTATCGTGCACACCTGCAGACTATATTGGACCCAGGAGAGGAGTAACCAGATAATTAGATAGACTGACATTTTACTGCAGGTTGAAGTAATTAGGGATCAGGCAAAACAGGAGATGAGGTTCTAAAGCTTACATTGTTGCATATATTGCCGAGAGTTTCAGGAGACCAGCAGCATAAAGGAGAACATTTGATACTTTCTGATGTAGGCAAGATTACCAGATATAGGACTAAGCTGTAATGTTTCAATTCAGCTCCGAAATTCTTCAAATTTCCAAGGGCCAGTGTTGGTGTCCTGGTGTGAACTTGCATACAAAAGAGCAGCAAAAATGTTCACAACACCACCACCAAAAAAAAAAAAAAAAAAAAAAAGACCTTAATGCATTGTCATACATTGTATATATAGTTATGCTATACGCTAGCTCCCAGTGTATCACCTGAGCTACAAGAACACACAAAGCAACAGCCTTTGCTCTGTCTTTGTTTCACAAATAATTCTACACATTTTGTCCACACAGAAGGCTGCAAACAGGACAAAATCCCAATTTGATCCTTATCATTATGCCTCCTAGCCCTTTTCCATAATGCTTTATAACCATGCATCAGCCGCAAGTGGTGAGCATATTTCCCATCTGCTGGGGCTAAATGTGCTGCGATCAGTATCAGCAAGGAGAGACAGAGGGACACTGAGACTCTGTCCAACTAGATTAAAATCTGGAAAGCCATGTTATCCAAAAAATGTATTGATTCTGAGGATAGCAGCAATATTTCATGCTGCAAAGCCACATTCATGAGCTCCATCTTGGCACCAAACCTGAAACTTGTCCCTTTAACTTTAATTGAACATCCAGCAGTAAAAAAGGAAAAGCAACAAAATGAAGAAAAACAGACTGTATAAAAGATGATTGTGTAGTATGTACTGCAGCTCCAAAGAAATGGTGTTTGTTGAACAGCACTCCTCTTACCTTCTCATAAAATTCTTTGTATGGAATTGGGATAAAATCAGTTGCATCAAAATATGGCATATTGTTATAAAGCCACTCCATTAGAGAGGCTGAAGTAAAGATAACAGCTTCTCTCCTGGCTAAATTACTTGCTGAGAATTGATCAAACTCAGATGGATTGTTGGATCCAGATCCATCAGATCCATACCCTGTGCTCCTGACCAAAATACTGGGTCAGACTGTATCACAGGTACCCCAAAGGGGCAACATGTTTCCTGTAATTTTTTTGTGCTTTGGCTGCAAAAGAGCCTGAGAGCCCACCTTCGTACGAAGGACACCTGCCTGGAAGGAGAAAGCAAGAGCAAGACCCCCCGTCATGTGATCGGTTACCCTCGATTTGTAATGCAAAGATCTGTAATAAGAACCATCTGTCTTGCACAAAGCCTCCCTACACTGAACATTTTTACTGCGGGCCCCCAAACCGACAACCAACTGAGACTTATCCTGAGGCAGTCTGCAGATGAGAAGAAAAGACTTGGATTAAAGAGGCACTTCCCAGGATGCCTGCTGAATGGTTTTAGGAAACCAGCCAAGGCGCTGAAGCCATTACTCACCGAAGACAAAAAATCAACCCAGTTGACAATTATTTTCAGGAACCAAGACTTACTGACCAAGCAAGGCCCATTCCTCTTCTGCGTCAGAATCATGCTCTCATTTCAGTCACACCGTCATATTCTGCAATAACGGGAGGAATCCCTCCGTGGCAGTATGCATTAAGTAATCACACTTCCACATATATATTTGTGATAGCAAAATTTCACAGTTCCTGAGATCCTACACTTAAAACTGAATAATTATAAGGAGTAAGAAGAGCACTTTGCTTTTTTTATAAGAGCCTTTTAAAGCAGCCTTACACGAGGAGATCATTCACAAGTCTGGGCAATGCTATGTGTTTTCCTCTGAAGTAAATGCAGTGTCTTAAAATGGATAAGATCAGATGCAGAAAAGCAAAGCAGCTTTTTTACTTCAGCTGAATGATCAAAATTTACACTAGCTAAGGGTTTCACCCATTAATCCTGTCAAGTTCATTAAGCTCTTGTGAGATTGATAGAAAAAGAAAAATAAAGCAGTAGTATACAAATTTCATTTCATTCCATTATCATTAATACACGACATGAGCAATGCTATGTTACTTTTCGTTTACAAATGAAACTCAGATCTGGCAAGATCTCATAATCACATGGGACTTGTTGTTTGTCACATACCATACTGCTTATATCTCTCCGTGCACTTAGACAGCATGACATGAGACGTTGCCCTCGGTGCACTGAGGGGCTATTTGTGGGGCACCTCCTCAGCAACAATGCCCATGGAACTGTCCTGGAAGAAACTTCAGAAAAAATCCCTACAACATTCTTGGGATGGTATTTGTGTGTTGGTACTGCAAGTGTTGGCTGTCTTTGGTATGTATGTGCATGTGTGAGTGTGTGCCGACCTCCTGAATGACTTCTGTGAGCAAGCCGTACTAAGTGGCAGCATAGATTGGAGCCCAGCAGTGGTCCCACAAGCAAGAATGCAGCTGCATACAGTTCACAAAGCACAAAACTTGTTTCCTGTTGTTTGCAGAACAGTGGCATATGTCTCCAAAAAGCCGTGAAGGAGCTATAGCTTTCTGCAGGTTGCACTATTGCTAGTTACCCTTTCTAATAACAAAGATGTCAAGGTTTAGGCTTGTGCTTTGTTCAGCTGAGCTGTCTGTAATAGCAGTAATGACTGACGACAGGGAGGTATGAACGAGTAGGGGGAAAATTCCAAGAGAGGGCAAATTTCAAGTTGGCAATGGCAGTGGACACTGCAAAGATAAACCTATTTGGTAAGGAAAATGATGAATATGTGAGTGCCACTGTGTCTTAAGAGGCCAGAAGGTTGCCATGTTCTTATGCCCACATATTCCTGGAAAGAGAGCAAGCCCATGATGGGGGGATGGCTGGCCCACCCTCTGGTACTAAGAGACAAGAAACCATGGTAGAGTGAAAAGGATGAGGAGGGATGGTTAGAGCAGAGGGTCAGTGAAACAGCGGCAAACCACACCAGTCCTTAAGTAGAACTGTTGTGTGATTCTGATTCACATCACACATTGTCAGTAAAAGCATTTCTTCATAGTAGCCAAGTGAAGCCGTGCCAAGGGTGCCCTGATGCCATTACTGCATGAGACACACTCAAAGCACAGGCGGGAAGAGCAATCTGTGCATGGCTGGCTGGGAGGCCTGCCAAGCTGGTAAATGACAGGGGATTGCTATTTTTGTCTCTTCAGCTACAGTTCAGTATTTCAGACCCCAGTGCATAAACTGAGAGCCAGTGAGTGATTGAGGATATCTTGAGACTGGAGGTGGAGGAAGAAAGGAGTGAGGTATTGAGAACAGCCTAGATGGACTCCATGGCATAAATTCAATTCCAGATAAAAACTGACCAGCTGAAAATTTTTCAACGTTTCAAAAGGCTAGAATCGCAGTGCAAAAGCATGGTCAGGGTGACCTGCTTTCCTCCTCGGCAGTTTGACCAGAAAAGAACACTCAACCAAATTCAAAACATAGCGAGCCCCCCAAGCAGGCTTCTTTATGTGTCAGACTAGTTATTTTCTGTGTTATGGACACCTTCTTCAGCACCAGCTGTAACCTGGGGTTAGTTCAGTCTTTGCTATTCAGCTACTGGGTACCCAGGGCCCTGTTTTGTTAAGATCCGCTGCATAACCCAACTTTAGTATAAGAACTTGTTGAGCTGTTGTTATTGTACTAGTTATTACTATTATTATTACTATTACTATATTATTACACTACTATTACCACACTGATGTGTGGGTAAGAGAGCATGTGTTGGTTGCAAGTGCAGCTCAAGAGAAAACTACACACATAAAAAAATATAAAACCCTAAGAAAAGAAGGAAAGAAAAGACAGATGTCAGCAACTCAACACGTGAGAGGATCAGACCTGACATTTCTTGTGCTGTTATCTTGTTAATCTGAGCTGTGGATCACCTGAGGATGTTAATCTTGTTAATCTGAGCTGTGGATAATCTGAGCTCATCAATCTGAGCCATCATCTTCATGTTTTACAATTCAGCTACATTTTATTTCGGAAAAAAAAAACCCAAGCACTTCTAAATTTTTTAGTTTACTTGTGCAGTCTGTAAATAATAATACAGATCTATCTTTTTTCACATAGGTATCCCCAGGAACTGACGTGAAATTAGCACACAGGGACTCCAAGAAAAAAAAAAATATATAGCTGACTGCAAAGTCTTGAAATTCCCAAAGAACAGCTGATCACTGACATTTGGTTTCAGGGTGTTCTGTGATTTTCACAAAACATTATTGCAGCATGTTTTATCGAATTCATGTGTTCAGAATACCATAAACTCTAGCAAATATAAATACAGTGTGACCTTTTACTTCCAAGGCACAAATGACAGTGATTTAGTTTTGTCATAGTCTGCCTGTAAGTCACGGATAATTATATACTATATTTGTAAGGAAACTAGTCCATAAATCTTTAAATATAACACTTTAACCAAGTTTCAAGGAATTGAACAGCTGGATAGAATTGTAATGATATATAATGTGGGAGCATAAAAATTGAAGCCTTCCACTTACCTAGTAAATTTTCTAAATTTTATATTTATATTCTCTTCTGTAATTTTTATGATATATATAATTTACTTCAGTACAACATTTCCTTCTTCTTAACTATAACTCTATACAGAGGACATCAACATCTATGAGCATGGTAAACCTGGATAGGTCTTGATTGATTTGTAGATACAAAAGACACAGTGATTTTCTTAAACACTTTATAAAACTCAAAGGGAGCACTTTAGGGTGTATGATCTCAAACTCTGGCACTTCACAGAGCTTGAGGTCATGCAGGCCTGATGGTCTTCCTTCAGCAGCAGCCTTGGAGGCTCAGCTGGGCTGCAGAATTTGTCCACTAGCCCAACTCTGACTGCGGTTGCCCAAGAATAAACAAAACATATTTTACAGAAAGCATTTGGGTAACATTCATATCAGCCAAATTTAGACACTTGGAGGGGCACATCTGAGGCATGACTCGTCTCATTCAAGGATAGTCTGTCAGGTGAATCCCTTGCTGGAAGTGCCCATTTCTCCCCATTGACTACAAAGGCAGTCTAGACAATTAACTCAAGCAAGGATGTTTATGATTTAAATATGTAAAGGTATGTGAGATATATTGCACTTTGAGTCTTTGCCTGAAAGACCAAGGACAGAGAATGACTCTTTTAGTAGTTTTTACCTCTCTCACTGCAACAGATAGGTGCTACCGTTCAGACTGGGTCACCTGTAATTTCCAGCTTATTATCGCTTTTCTCTCACAAATGGAAGATCTCTTTAACACCAATAATTTTCACAAAGAAAATGTTTTTACATATGTCAGTCATATCACCACTCTATCTTCTACTCAATCTTTCACTCAATTTAAATGTTGATTTCATATTTACCTGCGCAGATGAAGATTCCTTAGAAAACACACACTGACTATGGACTGATGTGATCTGAAGCATAGTTATCCCACTGAAAAGCTGGCAACTGGGCTTCTTTCTTCCACTGTAAGGTATTGCTAATGCTTACTAACTTACAGGACAGCTTGCCTTCTGCAACAGAAGTGTATGAGTATGAAACAATAGGGATAAAACTACATTACAAGCAAATTAATCAGATTTGAAACAGTAACAAAAATTCATTTTAGTTGAAAACAGTATTTATAGCTTTAAGTGTAAATTGGTACAGTAAATATTTTTTTTCCAGTTTATTGATCTAGGAAAAAAAAAAAAGCTAGATTTTGGAGGGAGATGTCCTATTACTGTCTGAAATTACATTAGTATGAAACATAAACACTTAGTCATATTTTCTGCTTAAAGCCTAATGGCACTGTTCTGGGCATAATACGCACTTTACAGGGGAAAGCCAAGTGAAAAGAGATATAGTCTTCCCATAGTAATTACAAATAGTAATAACATTGAAATAACCAAAAAAGCCAGCTTCAGCAAGTGTCTTCCTTGTGGAAGTCTAATGTTGAGGGACAAGAAAGTAAGTATAGAGCAGAGCATCAGAAAATAATACAAATTTCCATCCTAAAACACTAGTGGTTCTATCTGTTAAAATTTTTATTTAAAAATTTAAAAACCAAATCCTTAAAAAATAAATGAATTTATGATTTCATTATTCATGAGATTTCCAGAGCAAAACACATTATCCTGAATCACAGAATAGTTTGGGTTGGAAAGGACCTTTAAGAGTCATCTAGTCCAATCCCCCTGCAATGAACATCTTCAACTAGATCAGGTTGCTCAAAGCCCCATCCAACCTGACCTTGAATGTTTCCAGGGATAGGGCATCCACAACTTCCCTGAGCAACCTGTTCCAGTGTCTCACCACCCTCATTGTAAAAAATTTCTTCCTTATATCTAGTCTAAATCTACCCTCTTTTAGTTTAAAACCATTACCCCTTGTCC
>KZ507356.1:39627-53849 GCA_002844005.1 Limosa lapponica baueri
TTTTATTAGGGGCTAAATATACAGCACCTGTAGCAACTGCCTTTGCCCCACAACTAGGGACATGGCATTTCTCTATTTTTTTTTTAAATTCAGTGGTAAAGAAAGTTAAATATAGGAGAGAAGGATTTGAATTATTAATCCCAAATAAACCTAGATCCTTCTAAAATTATATCTAAGCCATTTCAAACTAAAAATAAAATCTTTGAATACAATTTTGTATGAAATGTAGTGTGACACACATTATTTTGTTTTAAATTCACCAGCATTGTGGTTTGACATTATTCACACAAAGTGTTTAATGGGGACATTGTCAAAACGGTGTGTGAAATGCATATGCTCAGATCCTTTTCTTTCTAACAGGATTTACTCATGCAACTCCTGGCTGGAGATTAAAACTTTAGCCCCCACCACAAACCTCTTCTTTTCTACTGTTAATCAGGAGGTCAGAGCTAAACTGCAGTCTGTCAGTACTTCTAATGAATATGTTTTACACATCGTAGCTAGTTGCTTGCTCAGCAGCAGCCTGTGCTATCTGGAGGCCAAAGATAAGTGCTCAGGGATTACCTTTAAAACAATCCTCCTAGCTCTTTTGTCACTAAGAGCAGAAAGTCAGAACAAAAACTGAGCTGTAATCCTTGCTTCTGTGGACTGGCCCAATTTTAACAAATGAAGGTTCAGAAAAAAAGCCCTTGAAAACAAGTATCAAAGCTCAACCAAAGTACTGTGGCTGTTGCAAGGTCAGGACGTCTAGTCCAACTCCCTTCCCTCTCCCTCAACTCCTGACTATCGCCGCCATGGGAAGGTAATGCACTGTTGGCCCCTAACTTGCACAGGGCAATGGAGAACAGACGGCTGAGAATGGAAATGTGCTCTGCATGACCTGCCCTGGCTCCTGGGGAACAAGGCAGCTCTCCAGAGCAACTGGTTATTATTTCAACTACATTCTTGGGGGTGCACGACACTGGGCTTCAGACTCCTGAGCCCTTGTTACCCACAGGTCCTGTCACTGCCCCAAATTTACAGGGCCATTGCTACACAAAAACTGCTTGAAGGACAGCGTTTTCCTTTGTCAGAGAGGAAGACTCTCAGAAATGGTCTGACTTTGTTTTGGTCCTTCAGAAAATAAATCTTTCCAATTCATAACTGTGACCTCTCAGCTTTTTTTAAGGAAACCATAAGATATAAGGGTGGATACAACTATGACTGTAGCATCATCACATCCGCTAGTTAGAGCTGGTTTCTATAAAACTTCTTAATTTCTCCGCACTGTGCCAGTATCTCTCAAGGGCCATTAAACAGTGATGTACTCTGTTCTCTTCAGTGTTTTCCAAATACAGAAGTAGAAGAATAACTCTCCACATTGAACAGACCAGGAATTTAATTGATCAAGCAAATTAATTATTATCTTACCTTACAATTTCTTCCAAGGTATTAGTAAATATTAGCTGTACCTTGTATTTTCTCTTCATCTGAAAATGTTTTTTTTTTAAAAAGGAAGGAAAAAAAATGAAAAAATGCTATTCAGTTAAGTCCAGACAACAAAAAATATGGAGTGAACAAAAATTTTTCCTCTTCTTCTGTTGGATTACCTGAAATATCCTCAAACAAACTCTGTGGTAGCTGTGACTTAATAAAAAGATATTTTCACATTCATGCTAGAAACCCAACTGTGTACTTGAAGCTCCAAAGAGGGATCAAGAAGGAAAAAAAGAAAGGCAACCGTAGAGGAATTGAAAGGATAGCATCCCAGTCAAAACACAGTATCTACTGTACCACCATGGAGTGAGAAACTCTTTGGGATCTTTTAATGATGTAAGAAGTTATATTTGCTTATAAACTTAATTGAAAAGAGCTGCATCTGCTGAGGCAACAACCAGCACCATGTGCTTCATCTCTCAACCCACACTTATTAAATTCAAAGCTCTGCCTACAGCAAGCTTTGTATACACTGTGAATTGTTCATTTGTACAACTGTGACTTGCACGTATTTCCCCTTGCAGACTTAGAACAGCAGGGAGAAGGCACAGAAAGACCACATGCCTGTTCAGCAAAGAAAATCAAACCTTGATTTACCATCTGAAGGGCTGCCAGGTCACTTAGCTGCTGAGTGGCCTGTCGTATTTCTTACCCTGGAAGAGCTCTCTAGGTTAATGGGTAAAGACGAGTCCACCCTAAATGTCACCTCAAATCGGGAAGCACTTACTCAGTTCTGTCACTGGGGAACAGCAAGATTGCTGTGGGCCATTGCACATCGTGATTCCTATAGGTGTTCTGGCTGTATCTACCATACATACGAAAATGTCTCAAGGCTGTTCTTCTGCCACCACCACATACCACTGACATTCATGTGCCCTTTTTATCACTTCATTCACAAAAGACAAATGTGCAAGCAAATGGATAGTTGCATATGTAAATATTATTTTTTTTTTTACCGATAATTTTGCAATGTGTCTCCTGCACTGCTCCATTCTCAACTTTCAAAAATAGTCACCACAGCAAGGGGGAAAACTGTCACTGACAGAAAACACACCAACAGCTTGTTTTGAGTTTTGCCAGCCAGAATGCTTCTCTTGAAATAAAAAGAGCAGAAATAGCTGAGATACTTAAATTTTACAATGAGTTATTAATTCTGTATGGCAGTTAATTATTCTAATATTTTCTGTAGTGATACCAGCTCTTATTAAAATAAATGGGATGATTATCCAAGTCCTTTAAATCTTATCACAGATTTTATGACAAAATACTTTCTCTTCCAGCATCACAACACTAAATCCTATTATTAACACCAATGGGAGCTGCTGTATTTAGAAATTTGTTCAGTATAATAGAAGTCTTTACAATCAAATCAGGTATGCTCAGCACTTCAGAGAAACACGTTCCAGATTAATGAAGCAGGACAAACCCAAAATGAGTTATTCCAAACCAATAGCTGATTAGAATACCCCTAAAAGCTACAGATATCCAATAGACTATGATGACTGTGCTATGCTGGGTGTTGTTTAGTTACCTTATAGATAAGGCACTTCTTTTCATACAGCTCTTTCTTTTCTTTTAGAGACAAAAGATAAATGTTTTTCATCAATGCTCTACTTTCAGAAATGTTTCAAAAACGTGTTTCCATGACTGCAGAGCTTTGTTCCCATTTTGAGTGTGCTGGTTAAATGGAGAAAGTTCATGAATGCTTCTGTGCTATGAACTTTGCAGAGCTACAATTTCTGGGAATGATTGTAGTAGAAAGAGCTCTAGTAGCTAAGCACTGCCTTTATTAGGTTGTGATAAAAAGGAGTTATCAATGACTACAGTGAATTTAAGACACTTTATTGCTGAGCATTTCTATGATATATTGCAGAATGTTTTTTAATTGGTAGTTAGCTTTCAGTCTTTTGCTAAGACCTGCAGTTTACATCTATTCAGTACTCTCATAAAACCAGTTTTACATCTGCACTCAAAATTATTAGTCAGAATTAAGAGACGAACATACTTTCCATTTTCAAAAGTTCTTAGTTATTAAGGGTTTCTGTTTTTCTTGGTTCTATCCCACTGGTCAAATAACAATATGAAAAGATACGGAGCAATCATGTATTATATATAAGCACTTACTATCTGTCTTGTGGGTGTGCCTTACACCAGAAGACTCTGGGCCTTTTTCATAGTTAGATGGTTAATTGTTTTTTGGTGGTGGGGAATAAGTAGCTTTCAGAGGTACAGCTTTTAGTATTCTTTGAATAACAGAAAATTCCTCACACATGAATTCTAGGACTTGCTTTAATGTGAAAAATCAAAATGAGGAGTGATAGGGCCAATGATACTTTAAAGAACATAACAGTTAGAGATATATGTCATATAGCTTTGACAGTCTGAGAATTCTTTTATTCCAGCAATACCATTTTGAGATTTTTCCGGTATTGGAAATTTGTGAGATAACAAATCCTGAAAAGACACTGCCTGAATTTCCAAATTGCTATGGTTTATTTTGTTTGTTTGCTTGTTTTTTAATTATTTAAATTCCAATATTTGAGCAGCCACTCTCCCAAGGATTGCACAAATGAAAAGCCATCTGAAGTCCAATTTCTTTTTTGTACGGTACATAATGCCATATTTTAAGTTTAGTATTTTGTAAAACACAAGGAAAACTATGCTGGAAGTAAAGTGGGGAGCAACAGCATGCCATTATTTGGCATGTAACATTAGTACAGGCTGTTTCTGTCATTATTCACCATCAAAATCCATCATTTTCTACTATTTCTACTTTCTACCCTCTTTAAGAAACACAACGAAAAAAATTGAGTAATGATAAGTAATGACTCCACTGTTCTCCCCTTTGTCTGGGTTTGCCCTGCTTGCCCATTTTAGGAAGATGACATCCATAGTCCTCTTCAGAGGTACCTTTCCCTACACCTGGATCGTATTTGTTATCAGGGATGAACCTGTTTTCAATAGCAAGGAAGTCTTCGTCTGCAGCCAAGTAATGGCATTTCTAGGTCTCACCTTCAAACACATTGCTGTAGACCCTGGTTCCTACAACAGTGGAGCTCCCTCAGCTGGCTGGGGGCTCTCCCTGGGGATGTGGGGGAGGAGAACAGGTGGGATTTTTTTGGTTCACCAGGGATACGGGGGATGCCACTATTTAGTAGAGTAAAATCTATTTACCAATGCTGTTATCAGCATAATTCCAATGAAAGGTGGGCAGGTGGGTGGCCGAATAAATCACAGAAGTACAGAATCAGATGTGGAAAACTTGGTCCTTCAGTCTGCTCTCCAAGAGGTAAATCCTTCACAGGGTCTCTAGGGGTGCTGGGGACCACCCTTCTGGCTTCAAAGGGAAGGGACAATGGAAGTATTTCCTCTGCTTAAAGGCTGTACAGATTTCAACCATAGAAAGAACAATACAGATTTTTCCTTTCTTCTTGTCTATGTCTATGACAGACTTTTCAGCTCTGTTGGGTCAGTCTGGCTGTAAATTAATTCCCCATACTAAAGACACGGAGCAAATGTTTCCACATTGTGCAGAATTATAAAGTTAAACAATTTCTGGGTTACTTAGAAAAGAATTGGGAGAAAATCTAACGCTTGTGTTTTTGTTTGCACTGCAAGAATAGAGGAGTATGGCATCCAGTAAGAAAGAAAAGGCATCTGATAAGACGGAAAAAGGTTAGAGTTGAGAAAAAAAAATCTTGAAAGAACAGTTTTCGTTTATCAGGAAGCTGTAAGAAAAGCTATTTTGAGCAGCTGGAGGAGATCACCGTGAAAGGAATTTCTCCTTTGGTAGGAGCTTTCTGCTTGTCTCTGTTAGTAGTGTGCTAATGCTGGATTAAATTCTGTGAGTAACAGAAAAAAGGAAAAGACGATTCACTAAATGTAACTTTTCTTAACCTGAATTGAAGAAATGTTTTCAAATCCTCTCTAGCCCATTATAAAGATAATTCCTTAAGGTCAAATTGCATCCAAGAGATTTATCCAGCTATTGTAGGTAATCAGTGAAGCATACCAAGATCTATGTGTATTAGGCTTGGCTGTAAATCTTAACTTGCGATTACTAGCCAGTCTAAAATTAGCAGAATGTATATGGTGGTCCACAAAGCAGAGATGTTAACTTGATATGTCCTGTAGTAAACAACTTTGAGCAGAACTAGTACTGCTGAAAGAACTGTGAGGCGACTATGCAGAGAAGAGATTTAAAACAAAATCTTTACTGTAGTTTAAAAGACGAAAGGTTAATTGGCCACTTTGGATGTATTCACAAGGTATCTTGATACTCAGAATCTTAAACTCATGGTCAGTTTCTCCTATTCATGCCCCATTTACAGCCTTTAATGAACCCTAAGTGCTCACTGTCTTTCCTTCTGCTTCCTCAATATGCAGGGTTGATAACATTTGATACCAGGAAAACAAGTTACATCAATTTGAGGTTCAGTTGACAGGCCAGTGATGCTGACTGCAACTCATAGCCACTAAGGTTTGCAGACATTAGATGAAAAATTACAGAAACAATTAAATTTGAATTTTTAGCAATAATAAAGACAGGATGGGATAACCAAACTACCTTAAAAAAAAAAAAGTCTGTAAATTGGTAAATAAATTAAGAAATACTTCCAATTAGTTTGGATGAAGAGTAGACAAGACATAACCAGTATCAACATATCCAAACTTTTTACCCAAAAAAAAAAAAAAGTGAGAAAAAAAAGTAGAAAACATAGATTCAATATGCCTTTGCCTTCCCACAGGATTCTAATAGGGCAGAAGAAAGATATATTTCAGTCTGAAGAAACCAAACAGTACGCTGCATAACAGACAATACTAGGAGAAAAGTTCATTGTTTGGGAAGCAAGTATTAAAGTCAACATTTTCTAACATGGAGCCTCAGACAAAAATTAACATTGCATTTTCTCAGCAGTACTGGTTTTATATGGTAATTGGAGGCAAATAATGAATTTTCAGTGATTAAGTCAGTTTTCTTCAATGTTTCTTTTGTCTGCTTTTCTAATAAATTCAGAATATAGCCTTCATAATCATAACTGTTTCCACAGTAACGGAGTACAACACTGAGAGTTCATTGCCCTATTTCTTAGAGAAAAAAGAAATGGCCTGTAGAGAAGCCTGCCATCTATATTTCATTTCTGCGTAACTTTTCAGTTCCTCCAACATACATCCATAGAAAGAAAACACGTAATTGAAAATAAATGGAAATTAAATAGATGTTTTTACCCATCCCTGCAATAATTATAATTTGTTTTAGCTAAAAGTAAAGGATTATGCTCTGAAATTAATTTTAAAATGTATTCAACCAAGTATCTTTCCTTTTTAGTGCAGCTATGAATGCACAGGTGGGAAATTGTGAGTTCATGACTTGTTTCTCCACTATACAGAATAAAAGCATTCACAGCCTAGTCAAACAAAAATAAGAGTGAGTATATTTCTACTTTGGACAATATGCTAGAAAATATAATAATCTATTTTGCATTTTTAAGGTTTCTAGCAGTATAATAGTACTCACCATCATAGATTTCCTAAGTAGACACAGAGGGGATGGTGACAGACTGCCTCATTTTTGCAAAAGTACTCTTTGTCTGAGTGGCATCAGAATTCTGTAAAGTAACATTAAATGTTCTCTTGAGGCTGGTGTCCTTGAGCAACAGTTTTAGCTGTGGATATACAAACATAAAAGTACCGTGTTATAAATACAGCAGCTGGATCAGGAGTTGGCACACACAATAAAAATCTCTACAATAGTCTGGATTTTATCATTCCTTGGCAAACTGCTGGGCAGAGGGAAACACCTGTATCCATTGTACACACACACACATTTCCAATGCTTCTGTAGAGAGAAACACTAAAAACTGCTCATCATAGGTATTATAATACCGTGCTGCTCTGGATTTTAAATTGACAGTTTTTTAATAGTGTTGGAAAATGCAGAAGCTCAGTATTTCTGAAACTCAGATACCATATATTTATGTATCTGAAGATGTATTCAGGACCCTGGCACAGGAACCCTGTGTGAAAACCCTGAATCCTAGAGGTGATACTGCAGGCATGTGTTAGTAGATATATAGGCTAGAATGAATGATAAAGAAGGTTTTTCTTTCAAAGGCAAAGTGAAAAAGAAAAAAGAAGACACAGAAAAAGTAGTACTTTGGAAAATACTACCTTCCAAGATAAAACTAATTTTGCGTTTAGGGTTCAGATTTTAAAAAAACTTTTTAAATTCCTCATATTTACTTATCGCTTTGATTAGCCACAAAATTAAAATTTTATATAGAGTGTGGAAACCAACAACTTTAAAGTGAACATACCTTTTAGATTTAGAACATTCTGGAAACTGCTGATACACAGGACTGAGAGTCAAGACCTTTCCTTAGCAGCCATTGTCTGAACATCTGTTACCTGAATTAGAATGTAACCTACAAACACTGGAACTGAATTAAAATGTGATCTCCAAACACCTTCTAGATAGGTGTCGTTTTCACGGCACAACTTTCCCCATGAGAAGGGAAAGCAAAATATAGCCTGCCAGCAACATTCTATATAGAAAAGTGAAAAATGATGTGTGGTACTTCCCTCCCCGATAGAGGAAAAGCCCACTGCTTTTGCAATTGCATATTGGTTTTGCAATATCCGGACGTGCCTGTGAAATGAACACCAGCCTGAGTACATCAGCATGCTGCCATGCCATCTCCATGTAGCTCATCAGCTTTTTTTCCTACCATGGCTGTGCCTCTGTATGTACACACAGTAGTTAAAAGTAGAAATATATAATTCAGCTACAAATGGCAGTGATATCTTCAGCAAATCACCTTCAAATTTTACACTTCGAAAGTGGAAGGGGAAAGAAAAAAAAGACTAGAGAGCTCCCACAGAACAAGCTTGGAGGAAGATACTCAAAGTGGTAAATGTTTCTGAAGGAAACATGAGAAAACATGACAAAACTGGAAAGCCAATTTGTGCATTTTTTGTCAGAAAACTGCAGACAAGAAAAAACTAGAAGCTAGGGAAAGCCCTCATTTAGTCATTGCAGGGTTGTGTTGGAGCACAGAGGACCTGGAAAGTACGAAGTGGCAAAGTACTGCAGGATTAGTCCCTAAACATCCTTCCTAGCTCCCTAAACAATTTCCTTAAAGTCTATAAGCTGTGAGTGTACAATTCTATTTTTCTCTCATGTTGAAGCAGTCAAGACAGTAACAGCATGGCCCAGAGGTCAGACACACAACGCTAAAACATTACATACAGGGTTTTTTTTTATTTGCTGTGAAATGGAAATCCCTCCACTGTTAAGAAGAAACAACGAACCTTTAGAGCATGCTAGGAGCAAAGCCTCATCCCTCCGACAATCGAGTGCTTGGCCCCATTAAAAGGATTATCAATCAGAACAGGTGCCGGTTACGATGTGTATTGTGATATGAACACCTTTCCAGTAGTAACTTGACTAAGATCAGCAGCTCATTTTACATAGGCCACTGACCGACCATTAGATGGTAATGAATTTTAGTCACTACCAACCTGACACAGATATGAATCAGTGACCTGGAGGTGAAAAGACTTGGATTACATTACCAGTCCTCTGATCTATCCTGTCCCTCGAATATCTAGCTATTTCTACTTTTTACAGAGGATCAACCGCTACAGACACACAGTAACAAATAGCATTCAATGGTCAGACACCACGCATTTATGTCAGGTTATGTTACTTATCTCCCACCATTGATTATATTAAGTGCAATAATTCTCTGAAGAAATTGAATCCAATTGCACAGTAAAGCATTAAAATAATTTGTTATTTGCAGCTATATAAAAATTCTTTTGCAGACAAAATACTTGTGATAAAAAGAATTTGTAATAAAGCAAAATGTCTGTATTAAGTAAAAAATTAAAAAAAAAATAACAAATTCAATTAAATCTTTGAATCCTCAAAGAAAATAGAAGAAAAAAATATCAGGAGTATGAGGAAAAGATGTAGTTAATGTTGTTTTTCAGACTCCCGTTCAAAAATTTTATGCTGGACAGACAACAATAGCATTTTTCTAGTATTTCTCAGCCACATAAATATATCACAAGCTCTGAGCTTTTTTAATTTATTTTAAGATACTTTCCTTAGTAATCCATCCTTTAAAGATATATCCCTGCTTTAACTATCACCATTTTGCCATTTTCAAGCCCAGTTTCTATCAAACAGCCTTACAGATTTTATTTCTTCACGTTCAAGTGGCTGTCTGTAATCACACTTCCATTTTTATGACTGGGACTCTAAAAACAAAACACAACTCTAATAACAAAACACAACAGACAAGCATGGCTTTTCCTCCACCCGTTACTGACAGCAAAGTAATGCAGCTGGTAGTATGGACAACCAACCAGGGCACTCCCTGTTCTCTTTCTCTGTAGCCTCTCTAACTGGTTATCCTGATGAGATGCTGATGGTCCTCCAATGTTTTATACTGGTAGAGTGATGGTCTCTCTGATGAAAGAATGGGTGGAGACTCCAAATCTCTTATTTAATTGAAGGTAGCACAGATACAAAGCCAGGAAAAAGGCAATATCGCAAAGAGTACATTCACTGAATTAGCAGTCCTTTAATGCAAGCATATAATACATGGAAGCATACAAAATTACATACTACATACTTACATCTTAACTGATAATTAAATAGAGGCATATATGAGTGTAGTTTGTAAATACACACAGCTCTGAGGCCCTATAACCAGATACATTTTGTCTCCATCACTCAAGATCTATTTTTACTCTAAAACACTGTACCTATGGACTTTGCAAATGTTACTGGGCTCCTAATACAGTTTATTTTAATATTTCTGAGCTGGGTGTAAATTCTTCCATGTGTACTAAGTTCACATCCTGTAATCAACTACTGAGATTATTTCCTGACTGTGTACCGTAAAAGGATTACACATATTAAATTAATACAGAATTGACAATGGCTTTATTATGTGTGAAACTAATGAAGGGATCAGTTTTGCAGAATGCTACTTCTAAGTGTACCTTTTATTTCCACAAGTGCATCAAGAAACAATGTATATAAGGAGTACTTGTGCCAGTACACATTTACATAAGAAACTCCCAGGTTTTTAAAGTTAAATTAAAATCTCTAGAGATATTTCAAATGTCTAGCGCTGCTCGTCAGGTGTTATTCATATTTTACATCACAAAGGCATCATGTCCCAGAATGATAATGAACTACAGAAAAAATCATAGCTTTAAAATGGGATTTCAAGAAAAGACTCTTAATGAGTGAAAAAACAGATTTATAATAGATTGAACAGATGTTCTGAATAGACATCCTGAATTGATTGTCATGTTCTTTAAAAAAATATTAGAGGAACTGTCTGAGTGGAAAAGGGGTTGGTGGTCAATGAGCTTGAGGGGATATAACATGACATTCCGGAGACCACTAGGGCAAATTAGTACTTAAATAGTTTAATGGTTTGGTAAAAGAAGTGCACAAAAAAAAAGATAAATACACAACTGCAAGTAAATCAATGGCACTACTATATTATATATGCAAGATATTCAGAGGATGCAGAATAAAGGGCTTGATTCTTTTTTACTCTCAAATACTTTACCTTTTTTTTTTTTATTTTTTAATCTTAAAACACTTTACACTGTTTTGGCAGGAGAAAGTCCTTTGAAAACTTTCCAGAACATCAGATAGGAATTCTAAACTAAGGCAGACACATCCTCCCAAATTACTTTCAATTTTTCAGGTTTCAGAGAAAGTTAAAATTACCTTGCAAATTACAAGTCAGAAATACGGTTTGCAGAATGTATTGGTGAAGAATGATTAACATTTCCAGGTTGTCTTGCTGTCAGTGAATCACCCATGATATGACTCATTGTAATTTGCAATTGCCCTATTAATAGTTTGTGAAAACACATTTCAGCATCAATGTCATTTGCATTCGTTTCTTTTTACTGATGACTTCAAACATTTGGTGTCCATTATGCCATGACTGCATTCCTAAACCAGGTTTTTAGGAAACCGTCTGTTCCCTATATAGATACTGAAGTAAGGGAGAGAGAGAAAAAGCAAGCACTGTCACAAAAGTAAATGAGGAACACAGGGTGCACCTCACCCTGGAGAAGCATCAGGAAGTCACAGTACAGCTAGGGGCTGATAGTGTGTATTTCCGAGGACTTTGATTATGTCATTAACAACATGGCTGGGAAACAGGCAAGAAGTGAGATCAGAAAGCTGAATGAAAAAGAGATGGCGTTAACAATAAAAAGGGCAGAAACAAAGTAAGTGGGAAAGAAGGAAACCTTAAAGCAGCAAAGTTTTTCACTGACGGTTACTTGTTCCCAGGAAGGAATCTGAAAAGCTGTATGAAAAACCATGAGAGACAGAATACAAGAGGAATGAATGGAAAGGAAAGAAGATCAGAGGTGATACCCAAAAAGATAGCACTAATGAAGGAAAAAAAACCACAACCAACCAACCAAACAAACTAATGAGGATTATAGATTAAAAAAAAGAACAAATGGGAAAGATCCCTTTGCATAAAGTAACCAAGCAGCCGCATGTGACTGACTCAGTGTTCATATCACCATTTGTGAATATAATTGAACAACAAGAGGAAATCGGAGTTATACTGTAAGCTCCTCTATACACATTGGACTAAACGATTGGTCTGGAAGCACCCATGATTTCAACACGTTCATTGGGAAGACTTTTAAGCCTTGAACTCCTGTAGCCTGTCTATCAGCAACTTTTTACAACAATTTTCATTCAAGGCCATGTTGCTAAACACGGGCTGGTCTGCGTAGCTGCATGTTGATCACTTATTGACTACAATTGCATTGAATAAGAGATTTTTTTGCATTGGAGACACATACAAAGTGCACACCTTGTGAATATAAAATCATTAGAAATGGCAATGCTTCTGTGGAGGACCATGGCTTAGCATACATTACATTTCACTTAAAACTTTAGAGACAAAGCATAGCCCAACCGAATTCATGGAGGTGTTCCCATTTTGAATAATTTCTGGAACTTTAAATGAAAATACAGGCTATCTGATTTTTGTGTGCAAATCAAATCCCACTTTACTGAAAATTTATTGTGCATTAAGTATACCTTGAAAAAGATCTCGCCTGCTTCTTTATACTACTTTATTTTTATTTCTAATTGTATACAACCTGTATATAATTACTGTGTACACACACAGACACACATACATTTTTTCCTCCTGAGATTTAAATGTGTCAGTCCAGCCCTTGAAAGCTGTTCTTTATTAATTCTCCTCTGCAGCTGCATAGCCTGGCGATCAACATTCAGGCTTAACACTAAATTCAAACTTCTAGTTATAGGTGAACTTGGTTCAGCAAAATTACCTCTTCATAGACCCTAAATTTTTTATTTTTTTTTTACTAAAGGACACTAATTTTTTTTAGGGCACTAAATGGCTAGACTTTGCTGCTGGTTAGATTATCAAGTGTTCTTGAGTATTTAGAGATAATTTTACAACTCTTCTGTGCACTACACAGTATACAGTGGAGTTCATTAGCTTTGGAAGTGAACATAAAAATGCATCGAGTTTACAGAAGGATAAATGTGTCTTCTGCAGCATGCTGTCATGGCTCAAGTCAAAGATTTGAGATTTTATGATTGGGCTGAGACAGAAAATAATAGGCATAGGACCCATTTTTAATGTGATTATCTACTTATACTCAGCATAAACAAAAAACCCATCACAAAATAAAGCAACGGGTCAATAAGTAGCATAAAGAGCCCAGTAAATAAAAACATTGTTAGATGTTTCAATTTATATCTATCCTTATATTAAGTAATAAAATCAAAATGGGATGGCTGTGAATAATTTTAAAACTAGCCAACATAATTCAAAATCATACTGCATCTTGCAAACAAGGATCCCTAGATATTTTAGAAACTGGGCAAGTATCCCTACATTTATTTTACAGACTGCACAAGTGAGGTAATCATATTAGTAAGGAAGAACAATTATGCTTTGTTGCTGCCTGCATGAAATCCGTTTGGAGTATAACTAAACTTAAAGACAACTAATTATATTAATGCTGAGTATGACTGAGAAATTTAGGATAAACTCTTAGGAAACTAGGGAAGGTTTACATGGACAAGCGACTATAACTGCTCTCTCTGATCAAAGCTTCATATGTGCATTGGATTGAGAAGTTCAGAGTGGATGATATCCACTTCTGATAATATCATTTTGGAATTTGGTCATAAACATTGATCTACTGTGGGAAACAGTGAATAAAAACTTAAAACTGAAAATTACTGATGGAAATACCAAGGTCATTTTTATTCAAGTGTTTTAATATTAATTAGAGTTAGTATTTTAATGCGTTTTTTCACTTTTAAAAGACTATATGCAGGGAAGTGCTTTGTCTAACCTGAACTGAACTACCATAAACTGAATAAGTTAATATAAAAGACTGTCAGTGAACTGTAAATCTACGATAGGATCTTTCTCTGGTCTTCCAGGTTTGTAATCTACATTTATCCTAAAATGAGCCCAATGAAAAATGAACTCATGAAAATTCAGAAATATACAACAGGTAATATCTCAGAAATTAAGCTCTGGGGTTTGCGGTCTTTGCAGATACAAACACACACACACACACACACACCCCCCAAAAAAAAACCCCAAACAAAGCCCCAAAACCAACCAACACAAACCCACAAAGGAGGTAGATCACTTACATAGTTAACTTTTGTTTTAACAAAAATTAAT
>KZ507356.1:56838-76155 GCA_002844005.1 Limosa lapponica baueri
TGGAAATTTTGAGTAACAAGGAAGTCAAATCCTTCAGTATTTATTACAAAAGAAAAACAATCTCCCTTCACTAGGAACAGCTTAACCCTATTACAGCAGGGTCTCAGGAAGTACTTGGCACAAAGTTAGTAGGAAGAAGACTGGCAGTATAATCCCTGAAGAAGCACAAATAATCAATAAAAGAATGATGACCCATACTGCACGATTCATTTCCCAGCAGTGTTCCCAGATAAGTTAATGATGCTGCATCGCAATTAAACCACATTGTCCACGTCTTGCCTTTCTTCCTACATAAACAAGAAAATGAACAAGCTATTATTAAATAGGGAAAGCAATTAAAGTCATAGTGCTTTTAAAAGATGCAGTTATTTTCCAGGAAATGCTTACTATGTATATTTAAAAAAAAACAAACCAACATGTAAAAAAACATTCTTAATTAGTGCAAACCTGGTGCTTTAAGGTAACAATCCAGCCCAGGAATCTGTCTCAGGAAAAAAATGGAATTGCAGTAAATGTTCCACTTTGAAACAGAAATACCTCTAATTCCTAGAAAATTTACCTCAAACTGTTGTCTCTCCATATTTAATCTCAAAATACTTACATTCATGAAAAAAAAAATATGCTAGCCCTGAAGAAATCTCAAACTGGATATGTGTACAGTATTTTAGTGCAAATAGGATGGAAATAGTTTAAATGAAAGTATTCTGAGGGACAGAACTTGGCTTTCTGTACAATTTGCAAGTCATTGAACATTTTCATGCAGTAATTGCTGACCATAGCCGATAATTAACACTACAATAAAAAGCTAGGAAGTGAATCCTCACTAATGCTTTCTTATAAGCCCATAAAGTTTTAAAATTTATTTTGCCCTCTACAGTAACAAGCAGTATTAGAAGTCCATTTCTGTACTGATATTATCATCCAGAAACTTTGTTTTTCGAAATGATGCCAAGCCACTAGATTAATTTTAATGCTTTAACTCAGTAAACAGATTAAAGTAACAACAAAAACAAACAAAAGAAGTGGCTTTCTCATCAGTAAATATGAACATTCAAAAATGTTCATGTGATAATTTTGTAATAAACCAATTCTTCTACCAGCTATGTTTTGCAAAATACATCCAAAAAAGAAAAAAAGAAAGCCAAACATTAAATTTGTCACTCTAACTGCAATAAAGCTCACATGATTTCACTGCAAACATTCACTACAAATAAACACTTATTGCAAAAAGCACTTTTCCTGTTTCCTTGGAAAAACAAGATTTTTGCCACCAACATCTCCCTGAAATCTGTATTTAAATGCAGCTACACAACATGCAAACTCCAAACAAAACCTCTTAAGGCATGCAAAAACCTACACAGCTACATTCTCAAAGTTCTGGTATCGCAAACTATTCACACAGGGCTAAATGGCAGTGATGGATGCCCTCCTATTTTGCCATAAAATATTTCACAAGATCTTCGCTCTGAGCACTACTATATGGTTAATGTTAATATACCATTAAAATATGATCCAGATACAGACCCCTTATTTAGGGTAGTATAGTTGCTCATGGATAAATCAAGTCCAGTCACAACTTTATCTTCCAGGACAGCAGTGAGCATAAGCAACTTACTATTATTGTCAGGCAAGCAAACTGTTATTGTCAGCCAGGCACACAAATATGATCAAAAATAAATTACTTGAAAACAACCAATTTAATTTATATGTAAGCTGGATCAAGGCCAAATGCATAGCTGAACAAAGGAGTGAAATATGTTTTCAGGTAGTTCTCTCTTGTTGCATTTTAAATAAGAGTTATTTCCATGGAAGAGCAGCTGATGTCTGCACAGCTCTGTAACTCACAATATTGAAGCAGTCTCAGTAAAAAAGAGTAATTGCCTCTTGTACACAAATGGTTCTCTGTATGCTTGTACAGTCTTTCAGTGTTCTGGGACAAACTAGTTGAAGTGTTATAAAAAAAACCCTATGATATTATAAATTTTGAATAGGGAAAATGAACAGATGCAGAGTGCATAGAATAATACAACTCACAAGCATTATCATGTCATCCTTTTACAATTTTTACTGAATAGATAGCACATGATGCATACAGTACGGCAGGCAATTTAAGGGCTGAGTGAGCTGCAAAGATACGGATCTACAACTCATCAGAATGTTTTAAATATAATAATAACTTTCCTCTTTCACTCATTAATACCTTAATTTTCTGTTTGAATTTCACTCTTAAAGTTTTTAAACGTTAGTAAAAACATTCAAGTAACATCTCCTGTTTGATGACAATGATGCAAACTTTTAAATCAGCGTGGGCTACCAGGAGAGCAGTAGAAAAATGATTAACATTTTTTATTTGATTTTAACAATTAGGTTCTGTGCATTTTCTGAAGAATGAAGTTTAGCAGTTGAACAAAATGCCTATTGTAACTCCAGGCAGCAGAAAAAAAGCTGCCTCGGGGAAGGAATTTATTAAACTTGTACCCCCCTAGACCCACACTGAACTCAGAATTACACAGCATGCATCCCATCTCCAGAAGGTGATGATTTGCCTTTCAGTCAGATGCTTCCTGCTGCTGGTGAAACTTAAGCTTTGTTCCCTGAAAAGGTTCAGCTTGAGAATTATTGCACTGCCATGGTTACAAGGTAAAATATATGGTAGGCTCAGGGGGCCGCCAAAGGAAATTGGTGTTCTGAGAAGAAAAATGACCTCTCTATCTGGAATTTTTATATATATATATATACGACCTTTTGCACTTACGCATGCTACATTTCTGTAAAGTTTAACTGAGTATCCCATAAACATCATAATAGCGACCTAATTCACCTGCAGTGCACCGAGTGTGGTCCAAGAGTTGGTAATATATTAGCGTTATCTACCAAAGACATTACAAGAATTTTTTTTCAGACATAAATTCATTGGTAAAGCAACTCTCTCTTTAAGAAAAAAAGAAATAAAAAAAAAAAAAAAAAAAGAACCTGCATTTTTTCTGAAGAGGAACTATGCATATTTGAATGTCTGACAGAAAACAAACATTTGTTACAGCTCCTGCAACTGAATGCTGTTAACAGCATTCTGTAACACTGTTAGTGCCCCCAACATAACAGAAGACCTTACAGCCATTTTAAAACCTAGAACTGTGAATCAAGCCCCTACCTGGATTTTCTTCAAATCTAGGCACCAGGATAGAGTGGTATCTCTTGAATAGAAAACAAGATATCCTTTCTAATGAGAGGTCTGAAAGAACAAATTTTTTAGGGTTCCTGAAAGCTCTCCATTCCTGTACGGTATGATAATTTACATGCTATACATGGTAGGAACTGGCCCACAGTGTCAGTTTTAGGAATATGCTAAGGTTACTTAAGCAGGGATAGACAAAAAGGGTGTGAAGTTATTAATGTAGACATAATCCATCCCCTCCTTGAATGTATAGGTACAACACTGGGATTACTGTCGGCCAGAAGCTTAGAGACAAATTCCGTAACTATGAAGGGGTACGCTCAGAACATCAAACCTTTATCCTCAGCAATAAGAATTTATATGAGTGACTATCCAAAAGAGCAGACTGTCTTTACCCAGTATCTACAAATGCAACAGTCAGAAAACAGTTACTAAAAGGAAAAGTAAGATGGAATGCTATTCCATGATGAGAAAATCTGTGGCTTATACTTTGGCACTCATGCGCCTGGGAGTTTTCAATTATACATAAGGGGATCTAACATTTGTTATGGAAATTAACAAGATTTTTTTAGAGGTTACCCCAATCAAAAATATTTATTGTATATGGTATGGAACTCTAAGCATTTTTGTCTTGTGCAGGTATATACACAGTCATAGAAAATGACTATAAAGTATTCAACACACAGCTTCCATTCAGTCTTCAGGTATTGTCCCATATAGAGCAGTGATAGACATGCTTTGCTAGTCCAGTATCCTTTCTGAATGATCCTCACAGATATTTTTCTGTTCACACTCCACAGTTACACTTATTCTCCTCTTCCATATCTCAAATTCTTTATGCTCTTTCCCAGAACAGTTATGCACAGTCATTTACTGTTTTTCTCGAACATTTCACTGCTTGACTACATTTTTTCCTTCTCTCTTTCTATATTCTCTTGCTTTTTTCTTTAAAATATGAAGTGAGCATTAAAAAAGATTGAGCAAAACATGAGCCGAGGCAAAATGTAGTACAGTGGTTTTTAACCCTACTGATAGCTGTGAAACTCTTGATAAAAGGTGTCTATTATTCTTATTGCAGTCTGCCAGAATTTGTAGGTATAAGACACAGAAATTCGAAAAGGAACCCAAAACTGAAGAGCATATAGATTCAGAATTTTAAATGCCCTATTTTTTTTTCATTTTCTGGCGTTTTCTCATATTTGCAGAAGCATGGTTATAAGAAAGCAGAACAGACTTTAACATACAATTGCAACTTCCTTATTGATTTAGAAAAAAGTCTAATGAAGTTATGCTGTATTAAGAACTTTAAGAATTTTTAAAATGTTAAGAAATTATAATGAACTTTGAAGTGTCTTCTAAAGGGTGTTTCTCTTCACTGAAAATTTAAAAATCTAGGGTTACAACTGGAGAAACAAGCACATTCTCCCTTGTTGAGAAAAAATGTTAATGGTTGCAACAGTTTCAGAGTCAAATTCTATAAAATGATTAGACAGTAGAGATTTTATCATTACCATTCCTTCTAACATTCAAGAATATAAGAGAAAGTTTCAGGAGACCATTGTAGCTAAACACAATTTTATACACAGATATATACTGATTTATACAACAGATGAAGGCTTTATGCAAAGCAAAAGTTCTTGGTTTTTTGACAATATAAATCATTTAGGCATATATGATCACATGCTTCAAAACAGGTTAGTACACAACCTGCCATTCAGTGTGTGGCATCGCTTTAAAATGTCTTTCATTAGCAAGCATAAAGAAAGTTAAGACAAACTAGTTCCATATGCAGAAATCTGAATTCATTGTAAATACAGTGTAACTTCTTAAAAAAGCAGTTCAAAGACATTTTAGTCAGAATGATGTGAGGAACATTTCACTGAAGTGCTGAGTTTCCACCAGAAGTAATCATAACGAGTACACATCAAGATCAGGAAAAACTTCTGCTAAGGTAAGACACTGGATGATTACCAAGAATGACCATTTCAGCATATTCCATATGCCAACAGAAGAGCCTGCAGGCTCTGTAGCAGAAACCATCTTTCAGAAAATGTCTGTCTGGTGAAGCCAAGTAGCACGATCTGAGACTAAAGCGAGGGACAAAGAGACAAAGAGTTACTAGTACCTTCACGGAATGAGCATTTCGTTCATGCACAGGACTAGCCTGCTGTCCAAGTAGGCCAACCCAGTGTTCAGCCACTGTGTAAGGCTCCTTGGGCTTTGGGAAATCATGGCAGTACTATGCTTGTAAGGAAGTGAAAGGACCAGGGAAGTTACAGAGCAGAACCATTTCTTAGTACTAACAAGAAGGCAAGAAAAAGACGAAGTAAACAAAACAGATGGTTAGTCTTTATATTAGGCACATCACATTATACGTATAGCACTTCTTATCTTCCAAAAAATTTCAGAAAGCATCCATATAGCAAATGTGATTTTAAAAAGATATATTGGCATGTCATCATTCTAGATGCTCAAAAAATTCTCACAAGTATGAAAGTATTTTGGGTGATGAGTTAAAGCATTTTAACACATCGCAGTTAAGCTTCTCATTTTTCATTCTCTCAGATTATACTTTAGAGTTACTGAAGTACTTTAAAGCACTCGTTCACAATGTCTTACAACGCTTATGACACTGCAGTTTTTCTACAATATTACACTACTTCTTTGAGTGACATACATTTTGCACCAAGATGGAATTTAAGCAAATGGAAGGATTTGCATTTTGCATGTAGTGTATAGCTGGTGCCTCACCTGCCTTTCTGAAACAAAGGGACTAAAGCAGTAAGCTACAATTCATTTTATTCGTAATAAAAACTGCATAGAAGAAATCATTATGTCCCAGCTGATTACAGAAGCCTATTTAATGAAATGCATATTTTTGAAGACTCAGAGGTGCTGTAATGTTTGCGCTGTTTAAGAACCATTAAGTACGATTGCAACAGTAGCTCTATTAAAGATTTTATAGTGTTCTCAGTGTATATTTATTTTCTACATCAACTTTTGCTCTTTTACAATATTGTTCTAATAATTCAGCATCTAAGCAATGCCACAATTCAATGAATTGAAATTAGCAGGGCATTTTTCTGGAAAGGGGAAAGAAAAGTTTCTGGCAAAAAGCCTACCTCAGCTATATGAATTACAAGCAGTTTAAAATAATTTGCTGTCTCTAGGTCTCTCTAACCTTGCAAGGAAATTTTTAAGTGTTTCAGAAGTAAATTTACATAAATACAATAAAAGTTTCAAATCTTGGATTTGCACTTCCCAAAATACCTTTTTGCCATTAACTTTTGGTTTTAATGGCAATAAGAAATTTGTTCCAGCTATTTGAAATAACAGTAGCTCCATACAATTCTTCAGGTTAAAATATTCATTAGCTAAGTGAACTCGCAATATGAAGGTGATTTAAAGGCAACAGACAACAACTCTAAGCTTGACCAGCTTGTAGGAAGCATCCCCCAGGTGGACCTTGTCCAGGATGGGTGCTGATTCAGAATTCATAGCTAACTGAGCTGCGAGGGCAACACCTGCTCCTTGGAGCTGAGGACGGCTGATATGAATGCACTGTTCACCCCAGAAAAACGTATGGCTGTCAGAGGTCCAGAATCTACTTCAGCAGGTAGAAGCATGCTGTTACGAGTTTTGGATAAACGAATTGCTTTGAAAAACTCTGTAAATCATATCACATTCCAAGACTACAGCTGGTTGTAAAGTTTAGATCTAGATTTCTGACCTTTGATGTCTGTCTTTCTCAAACCTCTCCTATAGAAATGGCCTTCAGTTACAGTCAGGACTTAAATCTTCCCAGAGTCTCAGGTTGTTCAGTTATGCCAGTCGATAAAAGCATTTTCTGTTTAAAACCAAAATCATTTTTAGGCTATATATTGTGTCATGACATTTGGCAGGAAAAAGAAAAAAAATCCTAAGTACCTGTACATCGATGTCTATGCTAGTTCTGGTGGCAGGAAGTATTGAACAAAACATATTTCCCACTGTGCATTTCTGTACCAAGCTAAATGTTTTCTTTTGACCTGTCTGCCTGTTAAAAGGATAAACTGGTGTACCAGGAACAGAATAGAAATAATGGGATAACTTTTGCTAAATAAAGAATTACGGCAAAAAAATAATTAAATTATTAAGCAAATTAATGTCGATTTAAGGCAAGTGTAATATAGTAGTAAGAGTAATCAGCATCTTCAGGATAGCTACAGCACAGCACTTCTATCTGTAAAGACTGTTTCTAGATGGCAAAATGGTCTTGATTTATGTTACGTGTTAAGTTCCTACATACTGATAATTATGGCATCCATCTCACACAGAAGATAATCCATATGAATGACATGACAATCATTAATGCTCCACACATAATAAAAAAAGAGAGTAGTTTCTGTTAACATACTTAGCATTACCTAATAATACTCCCAAGAGAACACTTCAGTCACTTTATCCTCGCAAATCCAAAAGATTATTTAGGGTTTCTTTCTTTCATTTTAAAACATGTCCATTCCTGCTCTAGCAGGAATGACACTCAATGTATTTTTTTTTAAATTAATCCTATGAAATGGCATTCCTCTGTGTGAGAAAGTTTTAGGACAAGAAAACAGTTAAGAAAAATTAGGGGTCTTGATAAGCTGAAAAAAATGTTTGCTAGATCTTAGATTGAAGATTTTCCCATGATGCTCATGAGTAACACACAAATTCTCTTTTTTTTTTGTTTTCTTTTCCTCCTCAAAAAATCTAAGACTTTAACTAGAACTACCCTGGATTCAAAGATAAAATCAGTAATTTTTAAGAGAGACTTAACACTATCATATTGTACACTTAATTGAAAATACCCAGAAAAATCAAAAATCTACAGGGTGGGTGTAACACATAGGAGACCTCACACGTGAACTTATGAATTATAAACAGTTCTGGTTTTGATGTTCAGTGGTTACCATTAAAAGCAATGACAGCAAATTGCTAAACATAGGATGGATGACTACCAAAGTATCTTATGCTTTGCAACACACCTTTTAATCAAGTTAACTTATATCTCACTTTCCACAACCTTTTTGTGGCTCATTTTTGCTTTAGAAATCTAGGTATTAACAAAATGTATGACAAACCTCCCTTTATGGAAAGCTTTATCAAGCATCTTAAAAAATAATAATAAAAAAATATCCTGGGCACTAAAATACAGTTTGTGGTCATTGTCAGACTTTGCCGGGATGGACATCAACTCTGGCACCAGAAAATCACAGTCACTAATTGTGCAGGTAGAAAAGATGATATTTCTGCATTTGTTTTTTTAAATAACAGGGGTTTTTTTTCCCTATATCCCAATCAAAAGCAGGTAAGGGGGAGAGGACATCAAGTTCCTAAACACTGAATGGACACTTTCAGGACAAAAAAGTAGACAGGTTTCCGGATATATAAGGATTTTTTTTCCTTTTCATCTTCAAAAGCATGTTTCTTTTTCCCAAACAACACTAATCACTCTAGTAAAAGGTCTCTATAAATCTGCCTATGCCCTCAGGCCACTATGACTACAATTAAAATACCTGAAGAGGAAAGAAAAGAAAACAAAGACCGAAGAATTTGTTTTCCAGCTTTCAGCAACTAGTTCTTTCACCTTCTTTTCACTAATTAAAAATTGTTATCATACAATTTTTGCTTGGCAGTTGGTTGTTCAGTGAAGTAGTAGAAAGTACTTCTGGCTTCCTAGAGTGATTTCCCAGCTGTTGTAGGAGGCAGGTGAAGAACATTAGTGGAGTCACAAAGAGATGGTTGCCAGAATACTCCCCTGTTTGTTCCCCCCTCTCCCAATTCAAACTGCACATTACATCAAACAGGAGAGCCCTTAGAGTAACTCCAGGCTAATGGCTGTGTCTGTCAATGGCTATCCTAACACTGAACAGAAAGAACATTTTACCATGTTGATCAAAGATCCTAAACTTTTCAACTTACTATTATGAATATTAGGAAACTAAGTCTCTTTTCGACTCCTTCTTCTCCTCTCAGTCTTCCTTTGCCTAATCTTATTTCTGTTCTTTTTTCTTATTTCTTTGCCTCTCACTCCATTTAAATTAATCTGCTCTCTCATCACCTGCCCTATGCTGCTTTTTGTTTATTTTTCATTTCTAGTAATTCATGTTCCTTCCACCCAACCCTCACTTCTGCAGGGAGATAAGATATATGTGAATATAGAAAGTAAAATTCTGGTTTCATTGAAATTGATAACACAGCTACCACTAACATCAGCACAGCCAGGATTTTAGTTGTGTACAGACATTTGATATGAAAGTTCTAAATAGTTTTCCTCCTTGCTTGAGATAAATGCACACGGATTTTTGATAAAAAGTAAGCTCAGGAAAGTTAAATGGCACGCCCTATTCAGGAGTGCAAAAATGGTCTCATATCCACACATAATATGTAGAGGTAGGAATCAGGAGACGCATTTCTGAATGTATTATCTTTTAGAAATGACATACCTCAAACCTTTTGCAGCTGTAACCCCTTTTGTCATTCTCTGAAAGGCACCACACCTCTCATGCGTCCTCTCCGCCCTCCGTGTCCAGTCAGGTAACAGCAAACTATCCGTAATTCCTGGCTGCTGAAGTGGGTGCGACATAGAAAACTCCTAACCCAAGAGCCATCGTAAAACTGTTACGCTTGTACCTGTATCACCATCCCATTGCCCCAGGTCTTTTTTGTTGTTCTTTCTTTGCTGTTTTTCTGTTAACTATCAGTTAGTTATCATTCTAGTTACCAAATGCCTTTTGTTACAAGTGCATAAATATAGTTCAATCTCACTCATTAAAATTTAAGTCAAGATGTACTCCTCTCATCTTTTGAGTTACTCTAGATTCCTGCTGGTGAAATCGTGCAGTATTTGGGATTTTATTTTTCAGTTTTAACAACCAAATTCTTTTCACAATTTTGTCACTCCACTACCTTTCCTCTAGCAGTAATACCCTGGCATGGATACCATCAAGTGTTTTGTCCTTACAGATTGTTACTTTATTCAACCAGCTGTTAGTCATGCACTAAAAATAAGGTGGATGATAGAAAAAGACTCTGTGAAGCCATATATCAGGACGAAAGTTTTATAGCTTTAGTGTTGCTTACAAATCAATTCCTCTGAGTTGGGCTACCATTAGTAGCTTTTAAGATTGCCTAGAGCTGTGTCATTCAGTGCCGTTCTGACACATTAATGCATTAATGGTATGTGCAGGCTGACATAACTTCTCTGAAGTACTATTACAGTAATTACTAGGAGTCTTCAATATGACATGCAAAGTTAAGAAAGGTGACAAAAGAGTATGTAGATACTTAGACACTCTTAAAGCATTTATTCAACATTGACAGTGCGTAATTAAGAAACTACAAAAACATTGAGACAAGGACTGTCTGCTATGTATGCTGTCAGAGAAAACAAGCATGAATGAAAAAGGCAATTATGTGAAAATGATGGCTGATAGTATCAAACAACTCTGTTTCAGTAAAGAGAGGTTAAGCAAATCAGGGTAAAAAGTACTAGGTTTGCTCAGTTCAGTTCTTTCACAGGGAAAAATGTTAAAATCTCATTAGTGTTTAGTAAAAAGGATGCAAATTTTCGAAGCCATTTATAAGACAGCAGATGGTAGTAAAGAATCCTGAGTCTGTTTAGAACCTTTGAAACTCGGAACAAAATGCGTTTCTGGATTTCTTCAATTATCACAGATGTCTCCTAAAGTAAATTAGTAAGAGCATAGAACACTATCTGGAAAACGGATCTTTGCCATTACAAATTATTTTACTTTATTCTTTCTCAATCAGGTGTATTTTTTCTAAGGTAAGTATTACTCTGAATTACAAATTAAGAATGCTGAACATTACTTCCTCTTTTCATCAAAACACTCTTGCATGCCCCACATGTATTGTTTAATAACCTGGTTCAATGGAGCAAGTACCTTAATATTGAATTTCCTCAGCTGTACTTTATTCGCTTGGAATTAGGGACCATCAGTATCTTGACAACTCATTGTCTCATGGTCTGTTGACTGAAGTACTATATAGAAGCAATTCCTTGAACAACATCTTCATGATGTTGTGTGACAGCTGGGATTACTGTGAAAAAACAAGTTTGGAATGCTTCTGGTTTGAGGCTACACACAAATATCCTTGGGATTCTGACATCTTTGTAGTACATTTAAACATCATGCTCAAGATGATGACATCAACATTCTCAGATATAATGTAGTTTCAGAAAATTTCTGTAGGTTGTTTACTCTTGGTATACATATGAAAATAAATATACAACTATGTGATATAAATTCGAAATATTAATCCTTCTAAAAGCCCTTAAATAGATTTGAAGTTATCCAAAGAGGCCAAATTTTTTGCTTGCGTGTAAGTAATGAGGTTGAGAATGGTCTTAAGCTTTTCACAAGGTTTATTTGTTGAAACATGTACTGAACACTTTCCTTCCTGCCTAAGACCCAGCTGTAACAGTCTACTATTTCTTTCACAGCCCAGTCCTCAAATGCCAAGTCAGGAAATAGCCTTCCTTGAAGTCATTTGATACTTGTACCATAAACATTTTCAGCAGATAAATAGTTAACTCCTTTAGGAAAAAATATTTTTAAATCAAGCTAAGTTGGTGTTTTGCAAGAACAAGAGCTGATTAAGGACATCAACACTTGGTTGTTAATTGTTCACAGCCATAAACTATTTCTATATTTAACCATAGACACATTTTAAATCACTGCAGTTTATTTTATAATCTGAAATGAACAGCAAGAATATGGGTGATATTTTAGCTGATTCATAAATATTTAAAAGTCTGCTGATTTTCAATCATATCTTTCTGCAATCTGTTTTTCATAAATACTGAATTTAGTGACAGGTTATTCTCAGTAAAATAGCACAATTATCATTCTTCTAGAAAAACAGTTAAAATAGCACAGAAAATCTTTAAGACTAGGAAGTTCCTTAGTATGATTTATTACCTAAAAGGTACTAATGTATTTCAGAAGCATGCTAGAGCTGTATTTCTGTTGTTCCTATTAAGAAATTCTAGCTTCCAGCTTGTCAGTTTGATATATGTTTCTTCATATGTCTCATGTTTTTCATTGTTGTCATCAGGACAAAGCAAATTTGACAGCAATATTTACTTCTATTCTGCCAAGGCAAGAATATTTGAACATTGATTAGTAAGGAAAGCAACTAAAAAAAAAATGCTTTGATAAATAGTTTGTTTTTTTTTTTTTTTAAATAAAATCCCAGAAGGCCTTCGGGCGGAAGGGAAATAAAAAAAAGTTTTCCTTTCTCTCTTTATGGCATACAGAAATCTTAGCTTTAAATGTAAACTAATTCCACAGACAAGTTTTTAACTGTTAGGAATAACAAGCCAGTTTAGTCAAATTAACTAATGCTACGCATCAGCTATGACATGAGGAACGTTCAAACACTGCACATGAATATATAAATACATACATCTATAAATATAGATGTTTTGTTAGCCATCCACTTCTCCCAGCAGAACTGGGTGCTTTTAAATAACCTGATTTTGGAAGCAGAGGAAGATATCCAGTGGTATTTCTTTACCAACTGAATGCATTGTAGCTACACCCAGTACACTCAGTTCTCTGATGAAACTGATTCAAATGTAATGCACTGTAACAGCGCAGTATTGACTATTGCTCTTCACTGGCTGAATATGCTAGCTATACTCAGCATTCAGCCTTTGTGGAATGACCTACTTGTAATCCCGTCTCCAGTCCAATAAACAAAACTGCTGTCAGGAAAGAATTAATATTTGAATGTCATAAATATATTCCATTTGTGGGCCCACCATTCCCTGGAACTAAACCAGCTAAACTAAAAACCTGCAAAGTGCTCTTTCCAACTTCATAAAAACTATTAAAAAAATTTCTTCTAATGACCTCATGTTGTGATGACATAGACTCATATAATATAGTTAGAAATAATATTTCTGTATGTCAATGGCAGCTTCATAGGCATATATGTTCCTGAAAACAAATCAAAGCTCCTCTGGGAAGAAAGCATATTTTCAGGACAAATGAAAAACAGCTGGCCAAAACAAGAAAATGCTTGGTTACCCCAAATTAAGTTGCTTTCTTAAGAGGCACAACTGAAGGAGATCTTAAAGTTACTTAATTACATCAGAATATTCAGAAATCATAACAACTTCCTTCTAGATAGGAAATCAAAGATATAAAATGAAAATTATATAATATATCTCAGTACACCACCACAGAATAATTAACTACTTTCTTAACATGGACCCCTTTAATGTGAAGATTCAGGTTAAAGCAAATCCAATTGATAGGAGGTAAAATAGACATGAAGTATCACACTAACATGTTTTGATTTATTTTTTTTAATTAGGGAAGCAGACAAGAAAATGTATCAGAAATATTGAGGTTGTATCCAAGTTCAGTTGAATTAATCTAAAGTTTGGGAAGCCAAAATGACAGAAAAGCCTTTGAATTAGACACCACCAAAATACATTAAAATGAATGGAAGCATTGCTTACCTAGAAACATACAGATATTGTGTTCAATTAGAAAACAATTCCAGTACATGTCAGATGAGAATAAGCAAGTATAGAAACAGAGATTAAAGATTTACATATGCATTTTATACTGTAGATTATGATCAAGGATGCAATGTTAGGGAACAGATGATCCCAATTACTTTACTACTGTAGTGGGCTTTTTCCCATATGTTTAAAAGTAACAAACAACATTGTATAGAAACAGATAGTGTTGAAAACAACCTTAGACAATAGATGAATTTCATCCTGCATGAATGAAAAACAGAGTTTCAGCTCTACATATTTAAAAAGCATTGAGATGTATCACTTCTGGAGTTAGTACAAGTGCCTTTGCTTAGATTTCCCTCTTTTGACAATAGCAATTTCTTTTTAACGCAATTTTAAGAGCTATATCATGAAGCCCTCTTTTATATAGCACATCATAAATCTTCACCACAGCCAGGATTCGAGTTGCGCTCTAGACTACTCACTCCATGAGGGCTAAGACATATGAACTGCACACAGATAAACATGTTTTTTAATTTCCAAATTATGTATTCTGACATCACAGAACATAAACCTTTGACATACAAATCCATCTATCAGGCGTTAATCTAAAACTGGAGCCAAGGCAACAGAAAGAATGGTTCATTCCATTTCTAGCAATGCTTTGTTTCACAAGAATAAATCTCCAATCAGTACAAACTATTGACACAGTCTAGAGCCACTAGTAAAAGAATCTCCAGAGAAAAATGGGAAAGGAAAGGGTATATTACAGAGTTTCTTTGCCTATATAAAGTAAACACAAGAAACTTGAGTAATACATGGTCTCTCCGGAAAGCTTCTTTGCAGAAGCAAGACAATTATATAATGCCTAATGTACTGCATTCCTCTTTCATAAAGATTTCATAAGTATGTAACAAAATAAACAGAATGAATGAAGCAACAGCCTGGGGAAGATTAGTAAAAAGAGTTCATTTCTTATGCAAAAACAATAACGAGGAAAGATCAGTTACTGCAGTTCTAATAACAAACAACAGATCGTTCATAACAAACTTAAATAACACTGTTTCAGGTGAACAATCCACACCAGGGGCTGAAGTTTCCTCCCGCTCCCCTAGATTTTCATTTCACTCTGTACGTACAAAGGAAGCACAACAGCATCCCGGACTTCCGCACAGTATTTTCTCACTGCATGTGGGCGTTGCAGTGATACAGAATGACTGCAGTGGTCCCCAAGGCTCCCCCCTTTCTCAGCCAACACACATTGGGATGCAGGTAACACCTTTGCAGCAAAAAGGGTTCTCAGCTCCGAAAAATAATGAGACTAACTTTGAAAATGTCTGTGCTGGCTATGGTCTAAAGGTATAGTGAACAAAATTCACGTATCTTTGCACCTTTCTATCTGATCATTGTGCTGAAATACAACTCGGCAGGAGCTGAGAAGAGGGGAGCATTTGCCTCAGATTTCTGGGAAGAACAAACCAGTTTGTGACTGTGGAAACCCAAGTTACATACACAGATTTTTGGCACATTCCCTCCCCTGCCTCTTTTTTACCCCATAGCTACAAGGAAAACAATGTATCTATCTCAGTTCTCATATTTGCCTCATTGTTAATCCCATGCAAATTTAATGTCAGAACAGTAGCTACGGCAACAGATTTTTTTTTCATATTAAAAAATGAGGAAGGAGAGCTTACAAACTTGAAGTGGATAAGAGAGTTTTGCCTTGTCTCTAAAAGCAGTTGAACAAATTGACTAACTATAAGTTTAGAAAAAGCAATTCTATGTAAAATTAAAAAAAATTTATCTTCCAGGTTTCACATACCAAAGCCTTGATTCAACCTCAGACATATCAAATCTCTCTAAAAGTGCCAGAGAAACAAAAGACATAATTTGTACTAAAGAACATGTGGCATGCATTGTTTCTTTCAAACACATCAGTTGTTAATGATATTATTAAGCATGCAGGTTTGGGGTTTTTTAATGGATGTATGAAGTAAATGCGAACTTCATAGTCCTAACTCATATATCCTCTAGCTGAAGTGACATGACAGGAACAAAGAATTGTTTGTCAGGCTATGGTATAACTGCAGTAGAGGCAACCACTGACAGAACTCAGACTTGGCAGAGTCTGCTTACCAAATAACCTTGCTCTTATGTTTATGACCAGCCACTTTTTCACCTTTACATATGCTATCCACCTGAAGGCCACAGAAACCTGGCTTTCTCACATAGGAACACAGTAGTTTAACTTCTGCATTAGCTTCAGTAGCTTATTCTTTAAAGCCAATAAATTGGGGTCACAGATAATTTTAGACACTCAAATTTCATCTATTTTGCAAAACAGCTTGTACAAGTACATTAGACTTTACGGAACTATATCAAAATTTATCATTGTAGGCCAATAGTTAGAATAAAATGAAACAAAGGTTCCAAAACAAAGGCTCCAGAATATCCAGAGTGTATTTTTACCTTTAATTTCTGCCATTTAATACATTTTCTTCCTTTATCTTTGCACATCCTTGCTTACAAAGTCATCTTTTCCAACTCTATGTGAAATATCAGCTCATACAAAAGCCATAGTTGTTTAAGAACAGAAAAAACATCCAAAATGAAGTTAGATGCAAAGACGCATAGGCATGCACACATAGAACTGCAAATACAGCTTCCTAGTTGTAGTTTGTAATTCACCTATATTCTAAGAAGTAACAGACAAAACTATGTTCAAATCAACCTATTTCTGATTTCAGATATGAAATATCAGCATGTGAATCTCTTTAAGTTACAGATATGTGATTACTATATAGAACACATGACAAGTATCTGTATATACAAATGAAACACCAAACATTGAACATACTTGCAAACAATAAAAACATACACACCCAAGTATATGTTATCTCATGTACCCAAATACAACTATTGGGATAGACATTAACTGTTGTGTGTCTACCACTGAGAAACCATGAAACTAACAAAAATTCAACACAGATGCAAAGTACATCTTTGTCACCAAACATCACCCTGTCTGTTCAAAAAAAAAAAAAACAAACATGAATGTGACTTCTCTAGTTCACAAAAAAATAATGTTACGTGATAAAGCATGGATAAAATAACTTAAGAATGCATTTGACACATGGGAAATTGGAAATATTTCATATAATTGGGTTCCAAGAGATCCTGAAAAATCATATGAAAAAAATAACCGCTTAAATTATTATCTTAAACAATTTTTTTTCTATCTACTATTTTCAAGTTCAGAAAAACTTTTTTTTCTCTCTTTTGGAAGACGTTGACCTCTAAGAGTTGCAGATGAAATGAAAGTTACCTGCAATTTTACATGTCAAATGTTAATCGCCACATAGTCAAGCATTACCAGCAGACACTAAATATTTGATGATTTTCTAGGCCTCCATTGAAATATTGAAGTTGAATTAGATCATAGATTGTGTATGAATGTACATAAGAATAATAATAATATCCTTCCTCCTGCATAAGGAGGGAGGATAATTCATAAATCTTTCATGTCTATATCTGGGTCTTTCTGGAGGTCAGGATGGAGAAATGACAAGTCTGTGACTGCAGCCAGGCTATGCTAAGGGCTGAGATACTCAGTATGGGCTGCTTGGGGCACATGGAGAAAGTGTGGTACGTGTAGAACTGCAGCTTGCACAAGGAAGAGGCTCCTGGTGAGTTTAGGAACAACCAGAGTCAAGCAGTGATATCTGAGCAAAGATTTTGCTGGACTGTAATTTTGAAATTAGTTGCTTTCATTTCAGCCAAGCCATCTTTAGATGCCTCGATCCTTCAGCAGACCTAGCTTGCAGATGTATGCATGGTCTGCTATGATTACCCTACCTTTGATTAAAAGAAAGAGACTAAGTAACTGAAGTCCTAATTACTTTTTAGGCATTTTTTTAGGAATCTCTTCAAAGATCATTAACACATTTTCTCAGTACTGGACATGACAATTAGAGTATTTCAATAGTTAAACAACCAGGGTAAAATAGTAATGAATAAAATTCATACATAATTCCACTCAGATACTCATAACAGAGTTTAATTGAGCTTTAAGTGATTTGAAACACATTAGTTGGTCTCTTTCATAAGAGTAAAATTCACCCATTCTGAATTCTTGTGGAAGCGTGCTTCTTCAAAATGCCACATTTAAAAAACATTATTTGCACTAGCAATTGTTTACAACTCTGTATGACAGATATGTAGTCAGAACGGTTTTTATTCTGTAGTACTTCATGAGGTCTAAGTGTTCTCATAGTTTTTTTCTACCAAAATATTAATGGAAATGTAAGATGGAAGTTGTAACTTAATACCCAGAATACATGCAAAATAAATGTCTCTTCTGGTATACATCAATTCTAGTTTGTTGTTGCACCTACTAGAGAGGTTTTCCTATGTTCATAAAAGACGAGTTTTTAAACTTTTAAACAAAAGATAATCTGTCTGGAGAAACCCAACAGCTTAAGATAAAAAAATGAGGGTCAACATTTCTTATCTATATGAGATAAAAATATCTTTAATATAGTGGGAATTTCTGAGTAGAAGGGGCTCTTTACAAAAAAAAAAAAAGCACATGATATGATTTATGAGATTTCTAAATGTGGAATTAAGAAATTTTACATGTAAGAAAATGTCTTTGGACATAATGAAACTGAAGCTCCCTCAATTTTCTATTCCACAGATTGCATGAAAATTCCCTGTTTTCATGTTACAGTAATACTCTTATTAAAGGTATGCCTTTAAGCAATTCTGGGGAGAAAAAAAAGAAAGCTTTCAATTCAAGGAGCCAACTAAATATCCATAGAAAAATATTTTAATCACAGTTTTAGGGTACAAAAAATGACACTATATTCAGGATAGAAAATACTGCCATTGGACTGTATGATTTGTTAAGTAAATAACATAGATTACTTTCATTTCCTCCATGAAAGATATTCTAATACCTTTTCCCTAGAACACCCAAACTTAGCCCAGAATTAATTATTGCAGTACCTCTGGAACACAGTATAGTAACACAAAACATCTTTAGAAACGTACAGGCCTGCTGTAAAGGCATATATAAATGTAAAGGCCAGCATGTAAAGAATGTAACCTTCAGATTCACTAGATTTCTCAGTTGCTGAAAACGTTGTCTAATTAATTTCATAAGTCTCTATCAAATACTGAAGTAATCTGAAAGAGAACCTCTGCTGTCTACTAGGAGATGTTAAAACAAAGTTTACTGCTACCTTATTAAGACTGTTTGTACTGTGTGTAATACTTAGCTGACTGCCAAACACAGATTAAGAAGAATACACACTTCTCTGGATGTGGATGCATGTAATGACGTGGGGATGCACAGTACCTCAATGCTAACTCTCAAGGAGATTCACATGTCACTCCCTATTTTCCATTTACGTGAACCTAATTACCAATTCTGATATTGAAATCATCTGACACGTAAATTGAAGGCATGACAACATTATTATATAGATGCTACAGTTTTGCTAAAATCTATATTACTAGCTTTTAAGAAGCAAACCATTATTTACAACCCTGAAGAAAAACATATTAATATTTATGACATTATAAATCTCCATGGAAGCCAGTGCTTACTTACAGA
>KZ507357.1:15835-33582 GCA_002844005.1 Limosa lapponica baueri
TCAAAGGCAAACTGTTGATGCCCACTGTCACTTAAGCAACGTTCTACACCCCTTGGAGCAGAACACCCAATGCCTACAGTAGTGCAGCCCACATTTTCCTAATCCTCTTCAGAGAAAAATGAAGCCACTATTTCTTTAAATCAGAGGTTTTCGGCTTAAAAAAATAATATATATATTATTATATCTCATCTAGTTTTATATAACCGCCTCTGTTATTCCCTTAGCCTGAGGAAGGATTAACACGAGTGGGAATTAAGGAAAGATTCACCACAGTCCCGAAGTTGGGGACAACGACCCCGAAAAGCAACGGGACAGGGAGGGACACAAAGGGCTCGGGACTCCCCCGGGGGCGGCGCGGCCCGTTCCGCGGGGGAGGCGGGCAGGCTTTCGGCCGGGTCCGTGTGCGCGGGGAGCGCGGCAGCACCGACCCGACGCCGGCCGGGCGCTCCCTTTGTCCGGCCGCTCGCCCCGGAGGGGCCGGGGCACGGAGAGGCCGCGGGGAGGGGGCGCTTCCGAGGACGGGCCCGCACCCGGGCGCGCCTCTGACAGCGGATGGCAGGACCGGGCCCGCAGCAAGCCCGCGGCCGGCACCGCTGCGCACCGCCAGCGCCCGCCTACCTTCGTTCGCTAGGTCCGCCATTTTACTTCCTCAATCACGCCCACAATGCATCGCGCGGCCGGACGGACTCCTCTTACAGCAGGCCCCGCCGGGCCGCGCATGCGCCAAGTGGCGGCCGTCACGTGACGGCACCGCGCATGCGCAGGGGGCGCGCCGGGGCGGGGCCCGGCCCCTGAGGGGTGTGCGCCCGGGGGGAGGGCCTGACTGGGCTGCCCGGTGGCGGCGGGGTGTGGGGACCCCCGAGCCCCATCTCCTTCCGCGGCCTCTGCAGCCCCCCCCCAGCATCTGCGGTCATTCGACTGAGTCCCTTCGGACCCACCTGCCCATGGATCCTCCTGGGCCCTGCCGTCTGCTCTGCCTCTGCGGCCTCCCGTGGCTGCAGCACCCGGAGGTTCACTCCAGCGTTGAACAAATCCTTGATGCCCATTTACTGCGCCCGTTAGCGCCTCACAGTTACAGTCTTGTGAGATTTTTGTGGGATTTACTGGATGGTAATTCTCCATTCGGCCTTGACCGTATCTTTCCTAGGCTTTTCTCCAGACAGAAGAATTGAAACTCTCTCAGTTTATGGAAGGCTGCTGCTCCATCCAAAGATCAGTATTTTCTGTGACTTCTAACTCTACCGTTTCCAGAATTGCATGCACTGCTCAAAACATAGGTGCACCCAAGGCTTTATATGGCCGCCAAATGGGACTGTGTAGTGCACACAGTGCAGACAGTGTATATATTTATATATATATATGTAGCCACACTGCTGTGCTCTCCTTCTCTTGATGGTGCCCCATATTTTGTTGACTTCTGTGGTCAGTGCACCTAAGCTCGTTGACCGCATCAATTAGGTCTGTACTCATTATTAAGGGAGCCAACAGCAGCTCACTCGGGGGTAAACACGGAGAGGTATGTGACCTTAGTCTTACCCCTAAAGGTTGTGTGAGGGCAGTGGTGCACGAGCAGCGTGCACAGCGTGAGCACCCTTCACCAGCTATCACTCTAGAGCAGAGCAGAACCCGAGGGCCGGGCTCCTGATCCCTCTTGTAAGTCCCACGCTTCTCAAACATCTGGGTTAGCTGCTAGGAGAGTTTCCCATCAGGAATACAACAGCAGAACTGACAAAAGTTAGTATGAATAAACAAATGGCACTAATTTAGAAAAATATACATGATACCTATGTTTAAATCACTGTCCGTTGTCAGCATTTGGTGGAACTTTTCTGTAGATCAAACAATACTATTTGGAGTTGTGTGATTACTAGTGCAAGCTGCGTTATCTGTTGAATGAGCACGAGAAAGCCCAATGGTTTCTAAAGGGTGCTGGACAGGCCATCTAGTTCAGTTTGATGCCCTCCTGGATCTGCTACTCCCAGCCAAGGGAGGACTGTTTGAGGATGTGATAATCAATGGCAGTGTTGGCTGTAGCAACCATATGAAATAAGTAGATGTGTTGGGAGGCAAACTCAGCTATACATGGAACTCATGAATGAACAAAAGAATATGTAGACAGAAGACGGAAGCAAGGACAGACTACTAAAGAGGAATAGAGAAATACTTCTTCAGCACACAGGGATGGTCAGGAAAGCCAAAGCTCAACTAGAGTTAAGACTGGCAAGGGACATAAAATACTGTCTTTGTCTCGCTCTCCACCAAGGAGATCTCCCAGGCCTCTGTGCTTAGAGACAGGGTTCAGACAGAGACAGGATCAAGTAAGAAGCTCTTGAGATCTCTCAGCCCAGACAAGTCCATGAGACCCAGTGGCTGTGTTGGAGGGGGCGGAAAGCTGGCTGATATCACTGAACAGACACACTCCATCATCTTTAAAGGGTCGTGAAGATCAAGAAAGGACAAGTCCACACTCAAGGGGGCACTTTAAGCAGCAGAACTTGCCACACCAGTTGATTCGTGGTCCTAAGCAAGCCATCCCCGGTGTCTCTGAGGGCAGGGCTCTGGCCATGGTATGCACAGATACCTGGAGGACACATAGCAAGGCTTCAGAAATGTTTGGGTTAGGTCTGAGCAGGAACCTCACCTTTCTGGAGCTGAGAACAGGTAAGAGAATTGGAAAATTATTGTTTGTCTAGAAAAAGTCCCAGATCTTCAAGGCTGTGGAACCCATTGACTTCCATGGGGATTAAGCATCTGAATTCTGGAGAGGATCCAAGACACAAAATATAGGGGACATGGCAGAGAAAATCATTCAAGGAAATTAATAATAATTCTAATTAATTATTCTGTGTTTGGTGCACAGTCTGACTACAAAGTACTTGAATGCAAAGCCTGATGCATAATGCCTGTAAGGAGGATAAAAAGGGAGGTGGGGCAGTTAACTATCCAGTGAGCACCACTGCATCTGCTCCCGGCAGAGGAAAAAGCTTTGAAAGAACTGGGCTATTGTTACTGTCTGTCAGGCATCCTACTCACAAGGCAGCTGTTAAAGCTGAGCAATCTTAATGCCTTCTTCAAGTAAAATTTTGAGCAGCAGTGTTATATGCAGGAACAGGATTTTCATCATGATGGGTAGAGACACAGCTGCACGCAGAGACTAAATACAACTTTTCACAGCCTAAATGCGACTTGTGATGACTAACAACAGCCAAGAAAATACCCAGCAAGCGCCTAAGAGAATAGGAGGTCTGAGGCTGCAGCTCACCTACCCAGGGGTGCAGGCACTGGAATCTGAGATCGGGCAGAGGAGAAAGCAAGGAGAAAGCAGCTGGCAGACGGGCCTTTCGGTGAGGTCTTTGGATACCTGTTGGCAGAGTGAGCCGACAGGAACACCAACACTGCTAGATCACAACCAGCCTGGGCAGCACGACTGAAACGCTGGGCACTGGCTGCAGCATTTTTAATTTGGTCCCAGCTGACTAAAAAGCTGGTTTTATCATCTCCTCTCATCGTGGCCTTAGACTTTGAACAGCTTTGTAAAATTGTTTTCATTTTGTCCACTGGCAGCTTGCAGGGCTGGGCCCTAGTGCTGGTGGCTGTGTGGTGTCCAAATGGCAGCCTGAGTCTATGTGTGGGTCTGGACCTTGTCTGTGCCTCTTCCATGGAGACCTGGATCACACTTGGTGCAGATGTTTTGCAGAGAATTTAGCTGGAAACATTAACAAGTCTCTAATTGCACAAGAACCTTAATTTTCAGAGATACACAATGTGGCTGACTTAGCTCCAGTTTTTATGGAATTAAGTTCCTGTCCCAAAGCAGGCGTCCTACAAACTGAGCCAAACACTAATACTGAAAAGGTGTGAGAGTAATTACCTATTATGTGAGTATCTAAAAAACAATAATTACATTTTGAATTTAAGCCCTTATTCTGATACAGATACCCATTACGGAAAATTTCACTTCGGAGCATTAAAGCCTGTTAAACCTGTAAGAAGCTGTGAACATGCTTTTATCATGGAAATGTCGGGCAACTTTAATTATAGGAATTATTGTACTGTGCTTCTCTAATGAATAGGTGGTACTAGCATAGTAAGTGGTGTGACCTAGTTAAGGGAAGGGATTTAGCAAGAATGTACCTCAGAAAGTTACACTCACTAGACCTTAAAAGCCAGAAGGTCACAGTGTGTTCTCTATTCATGTTCTAATTAGAGCCCATACTTCTCCAGTATCATTAACATGAGATGAAAATTAACAGTTTTCTCCTAACAGAGTTTGAAGGCCAGATTCTGATTTAATTTCCCTTCAAGTAAGTCTATAATAATACCAGGGTTAATGTGATTCTGGCACTTTATTATTTCAATAAGAAGTAAACTCCACCCACACCAACTTTACAGTTCCTGTGACTTTTAGAAATTAATTACAAGAGTTATCTGTACCCTGTGAGCTTGTCAACTTGCTGATATAACTAGAATCTATTTTGGGTGCATGCCATTAAGATACTATAAATGCCATACTTTCTGATTAGTACTATTGTTAGGTCAGCATTTCTAAAGGGACATGGCCTAAAAGTCACCATGACTTTGACAAATTAAATATTTTTCCGTGGCTGAGCCCTCAAAAAAAAAAAAAAACCAACCCACCCTGTTTGAAGGTTTTCTGCTTCTGAGACTTTGTAATTTGGATGAGCTCAGACCCTGAAGGATTTCCACAGTGTTGTGATCCATAGCATGATAGCAATAACATCACTTGGCATTTTGATAGCAGTAAGCATTCATCAGCAGGAAAGAAACAGAGGCTCTAGAGTGAAGATAGCACCAGTGCCCTGGACAAGGTAGTCACCAGATGTTTACACTGTGTTGGTCAGCAGATACACCACCTTGTCTGCTCAGTAGATATACTACCTGCTCTGCTGTTGGTGGTGGACCTGGCTCAAGCAGATATTTGCATCAGAGGCCTCCAGAAGTCCTTCCTACCAGCACTTCTGTGATTTCCAGTGATACAGCGACCATTATTAATTGGGAAGCATATCCAGGACTCTGTGTAAGTCAGGTTCTGCTAGAACTGATCCAGTTGAAAACCTGTATTTTGTAATTTGTCTCTGCACTGATGGGATTATTTCTCAGAGGACTGAGTCCTTGTGGCACAAGAGAGTTGGCAGGGACAAGCAACCTCAAGAAGGATAGGGCTTCCTTTTTCAACAGCAGCATGGGTTTATGCCACACTCAGTTGACCAATATCACAGGCCTTCCCAGCTGCCAGACCCTTTCTGTGGGTCTTCTAGACCCACCCCAGAATGATGTTTTGTTAGAGACCTGATCCCTCTTGTGAAGCCTGAGACCTCCTGTGGTTCATGATCCTCAGCCAGAAGCTGTTGTGTTAATGACACTGGGTTGTTGAACAGCTGCCAAGCCACCGATTTACAAACATTTCCTTGCTGGAAATTACAACAATACAGAAGACACATTTGTTGGCCTCCTTTCAAGGCACCTGCAACTGTGAAGGCAGTGGTTCACCACTGGAAACTAACAGTTGCACATAAGCTGTTGTGAGGGTCTTCAACAACGTGACAGTGGTGTTGGTTACCACCATTTATGTTTTCAGAGGTTCTAACTCAGCAGGTGTTTTCGTATGAAACATTTATTTCCCACTTAGGGAGGACTGAGCCGCAGGTTTTTACCTGAGGAAAGAAAGCCACCAATCTTTCTGCAGCTCTAAGGAAGGAGGTCATCTGACAGTTTTGATGAAGCTCACGTGAGGAAACCAACCACCTACACAGCCTACACCATGTCTTTTCTCTGGCATCTTGTACAGTTTCAGAACGCTTTCAGGCTGTTAGGAAATTCAGTTCCTTATCTGCAAGGATTCACAATTATTTCAGTGGAAAAATTTAAAAGGTAAAATACTTGCTATGGTGAAAGGATCAATAGGTTCTAGCAGTGTATTGATTCACCAGTGAAGATACTCACATGCTCAACACACTGCAGAACGGAACCTGGCTTGTAGAAATAAGGGAATATTACGGGCCCTACTCAGCGTTTCCAGGCACTGTATGCGGGTTCAGCTGCAGACCCTGTCACAGCATGGGGCAACGCACCACAGGCAGGAAGGGCAATGGTTTTGTGTTAATTGCCAAACAGCCCCGCTGAGTGAAACTCTAGAATTTAAATGGCTTCCTGCTGGCACACAGCCCTGCTTACCCAGGCACCGCTCATGGGTCAGCTCAGGAGAGCAACCTGGTCGCGGGCCGTGGCTTAGCCCTCCTCTGTGGCTGTGGTGTGGTCACCAGCACCCACTAGATGGAGGTCTAGGATAACAAGACGGAGGCTTCCTAGGCCTGAGAGCAGAGGGCCAGGTGTTGCTTACCACGAGGAGCTGAAGGGATGTGCCAAAACACAGGACCTGTGAACACAGTCCTAAAAATGCCATGGTGGGGATCACTGAAGTTGCCTTCTTGGGAAAAGGTGATGTTTTCTCTTGGAGGAAGCAAGCTGGGTCACTCCAAGTTGTGGCTCACTTCCAGCAAAGTGCGTGTGTGCAAGGACAACTAAGGCCACTCACAGACACAAAGAAATGCCTTCATAGTCTGTAGATCGCATCTCTTAATTCGCTTGAAACGTGAATGCTGCTCCCAAGCTTTGACCCTGCAGGCACACTGGTCCAGGACTCAATGCGCTGGTAGTCCTCATAGCTCTGTGAGTTCTATGTGACGACGGAGCCTGAAAGTGTGAGCAAGGCTTTCAGTAATTAGGACTATTCAGGGGCTGAACTAAAAGGCTTAGAAATCTTGCTCACCTCCCTGCCTTGCTGGCAGTCTGGGCCTGGGCTGGGCACAACCTAAGAGCTGAAGTGCAAACAGTATTTTCTCTGCAGCCATCACGCAAGCACAAAGGGAGTTTTACACCCATTCTTTGACAGGACTGGAGAGCGACTTTTTTTTCTAGGGCTTTGTTTTCTTGACGTGTTTTCCCAAGGTGGTGGAGCAGTACTGGCACACAGACCGGTGAGGTGGTGAATCTCTGTCCTTGGAGATTCAACTGGACCAAATTCAACTCAGTAACCTGATCTAACTTTGAAGCCAGCCTTGTTTCAAGCAGCAACTTAAAGTACAAAATGTCCTACCTATACCTTTCTGTGATTCTGCGATATATTTGATCTCTTTCGTTCTTAAAAGACGGTCTGAAATGACATGTGCAGGTAGAAGGGGAAGAGGACGTGGACAGCTATAACTGCAACTGCCTGTCCATTTGAACAGGTTCAACGTGCGAAAACATGTAAGACCACATTTGTGGTGTTTGATCCTGGAGTTCACTCCCAAAGGTGCATGGGCACAGTCCCAGCCTCCAGAGACCAGCAGCTGATTTTTACTGGAGCATTCTTCCTTCTGAACATAACCACTAGATGGGGAAGCACGTATTTGATTTTTCACAATTTCTTGACTCAGACATTTCACTTCCTTGGTTTTGGCTATGCTTATACAATTCATTGTCTTCTTGCCTCTCTGTTTAGCATCTCTAAACAGCTACCTGCTCTGGTACCTTGTGCTGTAGAGCCAGACCATGGGATTTCAGTCCCTCTGAATTTAGAGGTGCTGCAAAAGAAAGGCCATAAATCTAGAGGCATACAGTGCCCAGGTTCAGGTCTGCAAAGACTGTGTAGCAGGAGGGTTGCTCTTCCAGGTAAATGATTTAACAGACAAGTTTGCGGATACACCTGCAAACAGTTAATACTTTTGGTCTCTTCTGTCTTCTTTACCTCAATGATGTTTTTAAAGCTTCTGTAGCAGTCTGGAATATTTTTGCCTGTAACAAAAGCAGTCGAGGCGTGTCTTGGCTTCAAAACCTAGCGCTCAAAAAATATCATCAAAAACAATTGGGAAAATTAGAAATATAGACTGTGGACTTTCAAAACTGTGGTGTATATTAAGGAGGAATAAAAGCTTCAGGGTGTGGTGCCGATGTGTCTTATAATCAGTGTCTGTCACTAAGGATGCCGCTAATTGGGGTTACCAGCCACCATGACTTTTGCCACGACAATTTTGTGATTAGGCAGTTAAAATGCTTTCTTGAGAAATTATTGATTATGTGAATTCCAATTTTTATTCTAAATGGCATCTTCCTGGATTTGAGATGTCAGAGAAAAATCTGAAGTAAGCAAAGTATGAGACACAGAGACAAAGGCATCTGGCGAAGGACCTCTCCAGAGGGGCCCTGCGTGGTCAGCTCTGGCTGCAGCTCAGGATAAGTACTTGGTCCCGTGGCCATGCTGAGCCGTACCTTTGTCAACCAGGGCGCTACCCACCAACTACAGCAACCTTGACCCTTCCCAGGACCCCTCCTGCGCAATAACCCAAACACACTCCTCCCTGGTTAACATCCCCATGTTTAGCTCCTGGGAGGCATTAGGCATGGACACCACAACTTTCTGCTCAGCCGAAGTGGATGGACTGAGCTGGGCACATGCTCTCACCCAGATAGCATGAAGGGCCAGGGCACTGGAGGTGCTGAGGTCGGGGTGTGGGGGAAGATCCCAAGGTACTGGGATGGCAGCACACCTGCCCTCATTTCTCAAATCAATGTTCTTTATGGCCACAGGAGAGGGCAGGGGGACCAGGCAACTTGTCAGAAGTCTCCCTTGACACAGTTCCTGCCACTGCTTGCACCAGGACACCTTACCTCCAGGAAGATTATAGGATACACTGCCCAAGAGACATCACACTGGAGAAGCTATGGGGAAACATCAGCGCTGTACAGGAAAAGGCTATGGTCATTAGTGGTAGATTCCTGCAATGAAAAGATGAGTAACAAACTCCTACATATGGTCAATAGCAATAGATTCCTGCAGTGACACAAGACAAGCAATAAACTCCTACCTCACTGACAAATTGGGACTACCTCCATCAACCCACCCCTAAAACTTTACTCTGGGGCCCATCAGGGGCATAGCAGCAATGTACCGCCTGGGATAATGCAGGCACCTCACATTGACCAGGGTGGATGATGCCAAATACTCCTGGCCAAAACACACCCTGCACTCCTGGACTGGGCAATGAAAACTTAAGAAACCAGTGATACTACATTTGCCGCCTCTGCCAGAAAAGGGCACCATTCAGGGAGCTGAACCGGACGCCCCTCTGCAACCTGCCCCTGCGAGGCCGTAAGCGTAGGGGTCATTGCAGAGACCCTTGAGCTCCAAAGCACACCTCAGCTCTACCAAGCTTCCTGAAAGGCTTTAAAAGATGGAATAGGCTTCCCTAGAGGATGGCAGGGTCAGACACCAGCAACTGCTTGCACCTGAGTACAAGCACAGCTTTTTGCAGTCCTTGTGGGCCCCAGAGCGAGGACAGTGTTTATAACTACAGAGACTGATTCTGGAGCAAAGATGCCCTTATCTCACAGTTACCCACATTATTAAAGTGACACGCTTTACATATCAGTTCCCACAGCTGCCGCACTCCTTCCCATGGCTACACACGCAGACGGGTGTCACCTCACATGCTGACGATGAGCTATTTCACCTGTTTATCTGAGCCTGTTTTCCTCTGCATCGCATCCGCGGGTTGTCATCTCATACTAAAGGCGGGTGAGTTCCCCCTTTTCCAAGCCAAGCGCCAGCGTGCAGACTCTCGCTCATGAGCTGCCAGAGCGGGTGACACAAGTTTTCAGTTGCGAGGGTCATGCAGAGGAGGCAACTGTCTCTGTACAACAGAAAGAGTTTCCTGAAAGACGAAAACATGAATTTTGGCCTAAACAAACCCAAAGAGAACATGCTTTTGCTGATGTTTTTTAACAAAAAACTTTCAGAACTTTTAAAGTTCAGTATAAACATGACCAAAGTGTACTCTCAGCCTCCTTCCTCAGTTTTGCAAAACAACCTTACATTGAGTTTCACAGCAATACTCTGTCCAAATCCAGTCTCAGTCTCCAGTTTTAAACAAGTAGAAGAAGTGAGCATCTTTTACAAAGAGCGTTCAGATCACTGTTGCCATTCTGCTGATGAGGACAGTGAGGCACAAATGGGTCCTTCAGGTTCCAAGCAGATCAGAGCCACATTAAGTGGCTTTCACATGAAAGTTGATGTAGAGCTGGTCCATGCTACTGATACTTCTTAACTCCAGAGCCAGAAAGAAAACGTCTCAGGTGGAAAATGAGGTATGTAAGATGCAGGGCAATGGCAGACATTGCTCAGGTACTGTTCTTCTCTGCAAAGCTGCCTGCCTTATACCTCACTGGCCTGAAATAATTAGAAGTACAAAGCTGCTGACTAACTGAGCTTTCCTGTCTTTGCTAATAGTGTGATCCTGACGGAGGTAGGAGGGCTGCAAATGAAGGGATATAACGAAGGCAGGCTATGAAAAGTGCAGAGTAACTGCGGCAGGTTGCCTCATTGGCTTTCACCCAGCAGAGGTCAGGTCTGTGGTCTGATTTCTGCAAATTAGCTGAGAAGCAATTAAGATTGGTGATCTCCCACCACCTCTCTAGAGTTACAACAAATTCATTCCACCTCCTCTTCACATCCTTGTTTTTCTTGGTGCCTCTGTGATACAAAGTGTAGTAAAAGTCAGGCAAATTAGTGGATAATGGACACCAAAAAGTCCTAGCTTTCTTTACTTATCCTGCTGAGAGGACTGAAGATTTTGAGAATTACCACATTCCTGTGTCGTGCTGGTTTATTACAGGATTGTCACTGTGGTCTGTAAGAAGCACGACTAAAAAAAAAAAAATCCTAAGGAAATCTGAAATGCTGCCATTAAGGAAACTAAAGCAAGCTTTCGGTTCTAATCACCAGTCCAAGAGGCTTTGCTTTGAGTATTGCATCCCCGTTCAGATGCCACAGACTTCAGAAAAGACGTGGAACAACTGGAGAGTCCAGAGAAGGCAAGAGCTGGAAAACATCACCCATGAGGACAGAGAGAAGAATTTTGAATTGTTCAGTTAGACTGGGGTGGTCTCAGTGGCCTCTCCAGTCCATAGCATGCAAATCTGTGATTGCATTTCTTCATCTGTGCTTGTTCAGTGCTGCTGAGTCAGTGCCGAGTCCTGCAGGTACCTGCCAGCCCTGCCTCACCTTCCTGTTCTGGCTCTGCTTTACCACAGAGTATGTACACAAACTGGATTGGACTCAACAAGGGACCCAGAGCATTCATCCCTTGGAATAGCCTGTTAGGGAGATTACACCCCTAAAATATGGGTTTCAACCCTGCCAAGATGGAGCAGAGACCTGAATCCAGATCTTCTGTAGCTCTTGTGAATGCATTCATTGCAAGTGGGCATCTCCAAGCTTCTCTTTGTAACAGGTAGATTTATAACTGCCTCTGAACAAAACAGTAAGGTATTTATTATCTTGGCAGGGAAAAAAAGAAAAATAATTTATCTATAAAGCTGTTTGTCAAAGGCAGATTACAATAAAGGTGATGTCTCTGTTGAAACAGTGCTGTCGTCTTAGACCATTCTTGCATTTTCTAAGGTGACCGTTCACCGTAGAGAGATTCTTACTCAAGGAGAAAAGAAACATTTGCTGAAAAGCATTTATGCATGCAGCACCCTGTGATACTGTGCATGGGAGTTGGTGCCACGGCTGATGGCTGCAGAGCCATGTTTACACTGTTGTAAAGGACGCTCAGCTGGAGGTCAGATGTGCTGTCTCCACTTGTGACCTGCTGGACAGCAAGACCTGTCTAAAAGGATCCCACCGTAGCCTTCAGTGAAACCCTTGTGGTGCCAAGGCAGCCTGAGCTAAGGGAAGCGGTCAGTGTCTTGAAAGAAAAATAATAACACCTTCATCCATTGGTATGTGGGATATTTAACCACCACAGCATCACCCAAGTGGTCCAGGAGTGCGTTCCCAGTCAGGCAGCGTGTCTGCAGGATGCCACACAGCAACATCCAAGAGCAACCACATGGTGAGCAGCTCTGCAGCTGGATCAGCCTGGGCCAGCAGACATGGTAGCAGGCATGGCATCGTCGACATCCCCGTGCTGGACGTCACAGCTGTAGTGTTCAGGTCTGGGGACAGAGCCTGTCTGGCCTTTCCCAGGGACACTCGTGCATGATTGTGTGCTCTGAGAAGGTCCTCCTGTTTTGACTTTGCAAATGGTTCATTATTAATAGCAGACAGCATCATTATCATTTGTAGTCACTTTTATCCCAGGACAAGCTCTGTCTCTCTCAGCTCTCAGCGTTGCAAGACCTGGCTTCAGGCCTCCTGGCTCCTTTCTGCTTTTCCCCTCCAGCAGCTCCTGCTGCCATCAGCTGCCACTGCCCAATGTCTCCCGGCAGCAAGGGGATGGGGGCTGAGCCCTGCCAGCCGTCTGCTCTCACCGGGCGCTGTCGGTCACCGTGCTCGGCCAGGAGATAGCCCTGCGCCACCCCGGCTTGTACCGGCCCTGGCTGCCAGCCTGGCCCCGCGCCGGGGGGGTGGCAGCAGGGCCTCGCACGTCAGAGGCACAAGGAGGAATAAGGAGCAAGGCATGGATGCGGTGCTTGTGGCTAACTGCTCCTCTCCAAAGGATTTCTTTCCATCTTGAGCTTGGTGCCTGGCTTTACTCTGCAGCTGGGAGTTTGCAGATGCTGTCGTTCAACCTGAGCAAGCAGAGGTTGGTTCCTGAGCAAACCTGGGCTCCCCGCTGCGTCCCCAGCCCTCCACAGGCTTTGCTCTAGGTCTACAGCCTGAAGGTACGGTGAGAACCCTGACCAGGGGGTAATACTGTTAACAGGTAATACTCACATTGCTGCTCAGTTTTGCATGAAGAGTCTGTTATTCATACAGGAGATCCCAAATGTGGGCACGACTCCTGATCCAGGGAAGGATTAAAGGTGCTAAGGGACTTAAAAAGATCAGGAAATGCTCTTTCTTACTTCTGGTTTTCGGAGATTTTGTGCCATTTCCCATTGTCACAGGAATAGGTGGTATGGGAAATTTCTAATATATTTTTTTTTAACAAACTTTACACAAATCCAGGTTCTCACACGTTTCTGACCTCTGAGAAGCAGCTTTGATTTTGGGCTTCCCGTAAGTAAGGGCAGGATGCTGTGTCACTGCACTCAGACTAGTCTTTCACATTTTCTACAACAGCTATGCAAGATACTCATTTTAACCAGAACTTAAGAAGTAATTGTTGTACTAGATCCCTGGAAATGTTGGTTAGGCTGGGTACGCATTGTTCTTTAAACTCCAGTCCCTCTTCTGATAACGTATTTCAAATTAGCTGACCTAAAAAGTCCTAACAGACTTCCTCCATCAACCCTTTTTTGAGGCAATGTTTTATAGATGTGTCTGAAACTTATATATGCATCTGAAAACCTGTCTAATGGGAAGCATATCATGGAATGGAAGCCTTATTAAATAACCCTGCTACTTAGTACCCAAGTAAAACCCTTCAGAGCTCACTGCTTGCCTGCGCCTCACTCCCCTTCTTGTCAGCGCCCGGAGCAGGTTATTGCTGCAGGTGGGCATTGGGCACCTTGGACAATTGTGGAGCTGCTTGTTCTGCATTTCCTCGTGCCTCCCGTGGTGAGAAGCAGTGGGGCTCCCTGGGGCCACGAGCAAGGGAGACGCTCCGTGGCTTAGGAGTGTCACGGGGAAAAATCTGAATAATGTTTCGTTCCTGATTTGCTGCTCAAATCCAAAGGTTTGTGTATTATTTCATTGCATAGTGTTGCAAGGAAACCAGCAATAGTGCATTTAAAGTGTGAAGCATAGTTTCCAGGATTTACAACTGTCTAATTCCCGTGGGATTCATTCCCATTGGTCAGCACTGGATGTATGCTGGTGACCCGAGTGACATTGTAGCATGAGGCTTTCTGCCCAGACACTGGCAGGCTTTTCTCACCTTCTAACAGGGGATTAAACAAAGCTACAGCGAGCACTGCTGCAAATTCAGAAGGTAAGTGTGTGTGGGGGTGGAATGTGCCAAGAAGGGAGAAAAATGTGGGCAAATAAGGCAGAGAGGGCTGGGAGCACACGAACGCTTTCAGATCCTCAGCCGGTCGGGATTCCCGAAAGGCTAGAGTTTATCAGCATTACTTTAAAATTCATGGTTTGATAGTCTTTAAGTAAGAAGACACCGTTCTAAGTTGTTTGACCAATTTTATGGAAGTTAGCAGGTTTTGAGTTAATCTGGGGTGAGGACCTCTGGGGTGTAGAGCTGATCACTGTAGCAGAAGTGAAAGGAGTGAAAGCATCAGAGGAACTGGTTTCTTGTGCTCAGCCTGGTCAGAGCTGGAGGAGAGGTCAGTTCTGCTGGCATCCCCGTGCTGGAGCCTCACCCTTCATGTCACTCTGTATTGACTGTCAGCAGTGCTAAAAAAAATATGTTAGACAGCAGAGCAAGGGAGGCAGGACGCTGTTCCAGAGCTACCTCTTATCGCAGTAAATGAGGGCTGAGCAGATAGTGCAGGTATCCTGGAAAATGTGGCACAATTCATTGGAGCAAAGCAGAGTAGTAGCCTGGTGAGCAGATAAACACACTGCTGGCAAGGTTTGCTTCCCAAGTGCTTCAGCATGGTCTGCTGCGATGAAAAGGAGTGGAATTTTCCATCTGGTTAGTCAGACTGCATGTGCCACGTTCCCGGCTCCCCACCGTGGCTGCCTGCGGATGCCCGTTTAGCTGCAGGCTATGAACTGTGAGATTTCTCAGGGGCTTCTCCTAGGTCAGGAACAATCACGGGAAAAGTAGATCAGAGAGCTCACAGAGGAGGTGGCCTGATAAGCTGGGAACGTGCCTTCCCTTTGGCTCAGTTTCTGTAATGAGCTGTGAGACAGTTTGTGTTGCCTCTGTTGACAAGGTGCAGCCAGCACCTCTCCAGTTTCTCTGTGCGACGACTTGGGCCCCGTGTGCCTGCCTGGCATGTGGGGCCACCGCTTCACCCGTCTGCTTTATGATCCATGGTAGGGCATGAGGAGAAAACTCCCTGCCTGGGAACCTAGCGAGGGTGCTGGGTTAGAGGCAGAAGGGATCCCGCAGGGTGGGATTGCCCTCACAGCCACGCTGCCCGTGGGCAGGGGACAGCCAGCCGGGAGCACCCTCCGCTCCTGCGGGGACCTTCTGAGTCACAGCCTGGCACTGTGCGTGCACCCTGCCTGCCTGTGCCAGGGGGACACCCGACCGAGCCGTGCGGTCCCAGGGGTGAAGGGTGCCCCCCACCCAATGGGGCAAAACTATCGCTGAGACACCAGCGCTGAAGAGCTGTCTGAAGGGAGGGCCATACTTTCCCCTGCAATACTTCCAAGTGATCAAAGATGTAACAGGAGGCAAAAAGCTTATGAAGCTCAACCTATTCCCCTGTTATGTGAAAGCTGGTTTATTGATTTAACACTGCATTAATGTACTTACACCGCTAAAAGAGTGACCTGATGGAGATCTTGCTGCCTGGGCAAGATGCAAAGATAGGCAGATAGCTAAATATGACTTTGATATAAGATACCGTTCTGTGCCTACAAAGGCAGGACATGCAGTCCGTAAGAGGAGATTCTGTCTTTCTGATACAGCTTCCAGGAGATGCTCCACATTGGGAAGATGTGAAGATTCCTGATGGATGCAGGAACCTTTGAGTTCTCCACTTGGGGGTCTTAGGGCAAGTCTCTACCCCAAGGTCAACAGGTGTTCTATCAAAATTAGGAGCCTAAGAAATATGGCAGAAGGGTGTCATAAAAGGAGTGAAATAAAGTCTCTGCAGAAGAGAGGTAGAGCATGCTTTTCCTAGAGAGAACTTGAGAGAATGAAAGTCCATGGGGGTGGCTGAAAGCAGCTGGTTTTAGGGGATTCTGCAATTCAGTGAAGGAAAGCCAAGGGTGTAGATTCTCTCTAGAGCTCTGCTTTCTGTAGCTTTGAGTCCTGTAGTTTTGAATTCTTCTCCTTCCAGAAAGACAGTGAATAACTGGATAGACTCCCAATGGAAAACAAATTGCAAAATCAGACCCCAGAAGTCAACACAATATTTGGGTCTGTAGTCTGAGGTCTCACTTGGGAGAAGAGGAGGAACCACATGAATCTACACTGAGGGAAGCAATAATTTGAGGGGGTATCTAGAAGAAACTTGGAGGTGCTGCTGTCCCAGTGACTGCTGCAGGATCGTCCCCCTTGACTAAGCTTTTCATACGCCAGATCTCATTTGAATTTTAGCCTCTAAGACTGTGTCTGCAGGTGCTGTATGCCTGAGTGTTTGCATATCCACATTGATTAAGCTACAGCCTCTTGGTGTGTCAATGTCAGTATTACCATTAACATTAGTAAGTTCAGTTCAGCTCCTCTACAGCAGCAGCTGACTGCTTCTTCCTAATTATCATGCATAATTTACTGGGTCAGGTAGACCCAGGCTTATATAATTTGCCTGGAATTGTGGTGAATTCATCACCACCAGAAGAGAGTAATGCAGGTTCAGAAATTTTTCTAAATAGTATATTCCACTTAAAAGATAATTAATTAACACAGGGCTATTCCTGTCCTGAAAAAGGAGGTCAGACTAGATGATCACAATTGGTCCCTTTTGTCCTTGTAATACATATACACATATACAGCATTGGGAGCTGTTGGAGAAGAGCACAATGCCAATGGTAATACCACGCAGAGAATGCCAAAAAAAATGGGCCAAGTTAAATTTGGACAAATATATCATCAGAGCAGCAGAAGTAAAGCGTTTCCATCCTGTTTTCCCGGCTCAGAGAAGGCAGACTTAGCCCACAGTACTACCAGACCAAGCTACCTGAAACAACAGTAGGGCTTTTTGACTTTCTCTGGTTTGTACAACTCACTCATGTAGAACGCCCAAAAGAAAGGCAGATGCTGTCGTTGGAAAGCCATGCAAACCATTCCCCTGAAGTAATTAATTGCCAGTTCGGACATTTCAGGTTATTAATATGGAGCAGGGTGTACACGAAGGTGTAGCAGTGTAGTGTCTCATCCGCAGAAAAAAAAGCATGCTCAGAACAAATAATAATTGTGTGTTCAGAGGACTGTTGCTGCCACCAAGAAATATTGTTTACTACTTATGTATTGCTTGGCTGCATAAAAATTGCAGTCAAACAGCCTGGTACACCCTACACGCAGCTCCGCAGCTTCCTCTCAACACAGATACTCTTTCAGTTTTGGCCTTCCTGCTACTATGGCTGTCCTGTGGGATGCCACCACCCTGCACTGAAGATCAAAATTCCCCCTCCATGGCTTCTCAAGGACCTGCTAACATCACTCAAGCCAGAGACGGCTCCAGAGTGATGGCTTCCAACCTAATAACCTGTGTTTCCTGAGAGCCCAACGCTTACTGTGAAATTAGCTGGGATTCCCTTCTCCCGGCCATTCTTGGTTGCCCCATCCCCACCTGGCTGTGGTGACAGGGAGGCTGGGGAGCTGGGGAAGAGCAGCAGGAAAGAGCTGCTGGGGAGGGAACGGAGCAGAGAAAGGACAAAGTGAGAAAAACTCTTTAAAGATGAATATCCCCAGAAAAGACCCTGGGCTATGAAGAAACCACCTCAGATTTGCTCCTCCCTATTTGAAAAGCATCACTCAGAAGAAAAGGAGTGAGATCAAGCAAGGCAGGAGATGAAGGGATAAGAACAGATCGCATTATTTTCACTCTGTTATGGGCTTTCAGCTAACCTGGCAAGAATTGCCTCTTGCTGAGCAGATACTGGTTTTCAGAAATAAGGGTGTGGAGAAAGGGTCGGGGAAAGGCCCAGCCATCATATCTACCTTGGCTTCTCCCTCCTCCCAGGGTGGCTGTGGCAAGGCACATCCGTCTTCTGCTGTACTGAACAC
>KZ507357.1:47794-68310 GCA_002844005.1 Limosa lapponica baueri
CTAGATGGTTTCAGCTCTTCTGATGTCGGCTGCTTTAGCAGAGACAAGGTATAAAGAGGGGGGGTGTTCTTCAACGTACAGTACCAGTTGGAACAGATGCATCTCAGTTGATTCAGAGATTTCTTGTTTTCTAGCTATTTATAGGTCCTTAAGCACTATTGTCCTCCTCCCCCCATGCTGGAAATCTTCTCCCTGGGTAGATGGGAAGATAACCACAAAAAAATCTGCAAAGAGCAGAACAAAAAATTTAGTGCAAAAGTCCTCCTTCCCCATTTTTTACTTTCACCATCTTCTGGCTGAAGTCCCTAAAATAGCCAAAATTCCCCTGTTTATGTGAAACCCCATTGCCAGGAACTAGGCATTAGTTTTGCAACACTGAGCTTTCTTGCAAAATATCCTGTGCTTCCTGGTTCTAGCCTTGAAGTTACCTCAAAAAATGCCCTCTCAAATGTCTCAGTGCCTCTGGCAGAGTGAAGACTGGAGAAGCAGCTATGAATAGCAGAACCTTCACCAAGACAGCAAAGCCACTTTCTTCCTCACAAGAAGGAAATTGCAAGCCATTGACAGATCGTTAATCTGCGAGAGTATTTTGATGACTTACTGCAGCAGTCTGAGAACTTCCAGCTGATGCAATAGAGAACATTTACACAATTTCGGGCCAGCGATGCAGAGGGAATGTACTGTGGAGGGGCTGCTGTATTGCAAAATATGTAGATGGAGAAAGGGAGCAAGTCAGCAAGAGGGTGGGGACATCACAGGAGCAAGTTCTGCTGGTGAGTTCCTTCTGTGCGATAAGTTTTGCTCTGAAAAGGCTGCTGAGCACATGGTGGAACATGGGATCGAATGACTAATCCTGAACTTTCCCATATCAAAATAGAAATTTCATTTTGTTTGCATAAAAATACGCTTTCCAGTGACGTGGATGGGGAGATATCTGGAGAAAAGAGCAGGTGAGTCCCTTCATACGTGTGGGTTCCGTATGGGAATTCGTGCTGTTGCTGTGGTATGGTCCAACTCTAAGAAAAGCAAGGTTTGGAGGAGAAGTGAGTCTGTGTTTCGTACTCCTGGTTCAGCGCAGGTCTCCTCAGGTCACCGTGGTGAATGGGAAGCCTGGTAGCAAGCCCATGATGGGTGATTTCAGAGCCATCAGTGTGACTCTTTTCAATTCACTGAAGAGAGGCGAGCAAAACTTTGACATGCAAAGTCAAAGACAGGTAGCACTTCACCTTACCAATATAGGCTGGGTTGTTTGATAAAGAGCGAGTGGTTTGGAGTAAGAGTTTTGGGGGTTTGAAACTTTCTTTGGTAGTTCTGCTTTTAGAAGCCATTGCCTTAGGTGCTATAGAAGTTGCACCTCATCCCTGCTGACTGGGACACAGGCAACGTTATTCCAATCTAAAAAAAGGGCATGAGGGAAGACCCAGGGAACTCCAGACCTGTAAGTCTAACCTCAGTTCTTGGGAAAATTATGGAGAAGATTATATTGAGTACTATTGAAAGGCATTTAAAGAATAATGCAATCATCAGGCACAATCGACGCAGGTTCACAAAAGGAAAGTCCTGTAACCAATTTGATATCCTTCTACGATAACATCACCCAACCAGTGCATGAAGGGAAGGCGGTGGATGTAATTTTTCTGGATTTTAGTAACGGTTTTGATACTGTTCCTTGCATCATCCTTCCAGACAAGTTGTCCAGCTGTGGGATAAGTGAGTTCACAGTGTGCTGGGTGAAGAACTGGTGAGCTGGCAGGGCTCTAAGGGTTGTAGTGAATGGGGCTACATCTGGCTGGCGACCGGTCACCAGCAGTGTTCCTCAGAGCTTAATCCCAGGGCCAGTGCTGTTCCGTATTTTGATCAATGCTCTGGATGGAGGGGTTGAATGTCCCATTAACAAGCTTGCTGATGATACCAAACCGGGAAGTGCTGTTGACTCCCTTGAGGAACAAGAGGCCTTGCAGAGGGATCTAGATAGATTGGAGCATTGGGCAATCATCAGCAGCATGAAATTGAACCAGTCCAAGTACCAGATTCTGCACCTGGGATGGAGTAATACCAGGCACAAGTATAAATTGGGAGGAGTTGCTGGAGAGCAGTCCTGCAGAGTCTGGGGGTGCTGGTTGGCAGCAGGCTCAAGAGGAGCCAGTAGTGAGCCCTGGCACCAAGAGGGCAAACTGCATCCTGGGGGGCATCAAACACAGTAGAACCAGCCTGTCAAGAGAGGAGATTATCCTGCTGTATTTAGCACTGGTGTGGCCGCATCTGGAGCACTGTGTGCAGTTTTGGGCCCCACAATTTAAGAAGCACATGAAGGTCCTTGAATGCAACCAGAGGAGGGCAGCAAAGCTGGTGACAGGGCTGAAAGGCATGTCCTCTGAGGAGCAGCAGAGCACTCTGAGTTGGTCTCGCTTGGAGAAAAGGAGGCTGAGGGATGACCTTACTGCTCTCTGCAGCTTCCTGAGGAGGGGACATGGAGAGCGAGGTGCTGATCTCTTCTCCCTGGGATCCAGGGACAGGATGCGTGGGAATGGTTCAAAGCTGCACCGGGAAGGTTCAGACCAGGCATCAGGAAGCATTTCTTTACCGAGAGGGTGGTCAAACACTGGAACAAGCTTCCTAGAGAGGTGGTCGATGTCCCAAGCTTGGCAGTGTCTGTGGCATTTGGACAATGCCCTTAATAACATGCTTTAACTTGGTCAGCCCTGAAGTAGTCAGGCAGTTGGACTAGATGATTATTGTAGGTCCACCTGAAAGAGTCTAGTCTATTCTATTCTATTCTGTTCCTCCAGACACTGACAGTGCAGCCAATTACTTTTCTCACCATAAGGGCAGTAAGCTCTGGGACAGACTTCTGGAAATCTTGCAGATAACAGAAGATAAGGTGGATCACAGAAGGGATTATTCAGTGAGTCTGTGATGGCAAAGGGTGAGATCTGAGAGGTGTCCTCTTCCTTGTAGAGCCAGTCATGCCAGGCAAGACAGGAGGATACAAGATGTGTGAAAGTCCTGACTCATTGGAACCTGAGAGCTAATAATTTTGTTTGTCGAACTCTATATATGTGGGAGGCTTCTAAATAAATAATATGAGTCTATTCTAGGGCACAGGGGATTGAATCCATAGTTTCTTAACCTACTGTGGAGTTCAGAAGGCACAAACTCAACAAACTGAAGGAACATGTACTTTGCAGTTCCTTTCTCTCATGCATAGCTGTGAAAAGTAGGAGGACTGGCAAGTGAAAAGGAGGAAGACAGGCAAAGTTTCACTCAGTCTGATTGGCTCCATCAACAGATAAAAGCAGGGTGGCACAATAAGAAAGTGAAAGTGTGATCAAGCTGGAATCAGGGGACCAAAATCCACAGAATGCTGTTTGCTAATCCAACAGCTTGTGTGACCACTGCGGCACTGCAAGGTTCCTGCAGAACCCCAGAATCTTTGCCAGCGGCCTTCACACAGTTTAGCCTTGGGAGGGCTTGGAGTGACGTGGCTGGGCCACCTCAGGTGTCTCTCCACTGCTCTGAACCTCATGAAGGCATTAGCTTCTGTGCAAACAAATCTTCTATCAGAATGGAGGTTTTCCTCCATCTGTCTGTTGGAAATGACTTTGCAATGTTGTACCATGAACCTCTTTAAGGCAATGTCTTCAATTAATGATAGGCATTTATCCAGGTCCCAATGGCAGACGCTGGTTGTGTATTTTACAGAGAATGTAATCCCAGTTGTGATGGTTTCTTTGCCTTAAATTTAGGATTGCAAATGGAGTAGCTCTTATTTGCCTTGCAGTATCAAAGAAAGGTCTTTCAGCAGCTGCTGATGGGCTATGGTGTCTTTCTTTGCTTTCATCTGGTCTTGTATTTTTTTTGCAAATTCCTGGGAACAAGCATCATTTTCAGACCTCGTATCTGTCCAGGCAAGTGACGATAGGAAAACGGCACCGGCACAGTCAGGCAATAATCCGAGTGATAAGAACTGCTGGATTGCTGATGCCTTCTGGCACTCCAGAGTGGACTGGTGTGCCTGTGTAGCCCCCCTTGTTCTTTTTTTCTGAGGAATATGGGAATAATAGTTAGAAATAAACAGTTAAAGAACAGTAGACTGATCCAGGCCTTGCTGCCAGGAGATAATGGAGCAGAACCGGTCCTTTATTTACCCCTTTGGAGTAGGTTTGATCTCAGTCTTAGCATGTGTGAAGACAGGACAGCAGGTTGACCCCATCAGTGGAGTCTGGCAAGAGATACTACTTGATAGTCCTGTTGTGCTTCAAAGGAAAGTCAGTAAAGCGTTATCCTCAGGCTCCACAGAAGGCCAATGGATCGTGTTCCTTTCTGCAGAGCCAGCTTGTGCTGCTCACTGTCATGGGGAAGGCTGTTCTGGGAGGGCCCTGTCCATCTAGGAAGCATGTCCAGAGGCTTGGTCTTGTTTGGAACAGTTTATGTACGGGAACTGTTTTTATTGCCAGGTGATAAAATTCATTCCTGTCCAAACTGATAAAACTCCTAAGAACAAGCCTGACTGCCCAGGCCGCCACAGGCTGCTCCCCAGTGCACCTTGGGTGCTACAGAGGCCAGAGCTTCTCCAGAGACACCAGAGCAGTCATAACAACACCCTGATAGCCCTTTAGATGCCTTTCCTCAGAGTTTGCTCCTTGCAGAGGGGCAGAGGAACTCATGAATCAACTCAAAATAAGCCTGGCCAGGGCCCCAGGGAAATGACCTAAAAACAAAGGCAAGGTGTCGGGTGCTGCAGCTTACGCTTTCCCTCCTGTGCTTCTCCTTGCCCAGCGTAGGCAGAGCCGTGCTGACCATGAGCGAGCAGAGTCACGTCAACAGCCTGTTCCTCAACGAGGACGCAGCCAAGCGGCTCAACGCGGAGAGCCGGGTGCAGCGCTTTCGGCAGGCGGTGCAGAAGCGGGCAGCGCGGGCCAAGAAGCGGATGCACAGCATCACGGCTGACAGCGCTAAAAGCTTCTTCAGGAGAAATGCCTTTGTCCTCTTCACCATTGCTGCAGTCTTACTAGGTATGGAGCTGGTGGCAACCACGTATAAATGTGGGGGAAAGTTTGTTTATTCTACAAAGATTTTATTTTATCATAATGGTTTGACTGGGGAGGTGAAGCTGATGGGCTGACAGCTCAAAATGCTGTCAAAATCAGAAGTACCTTTGTGTGCAAGGACAACAGCCCTTGCAGAGGGCAAATGTGAGGGAGCCCTTGTTGATCCTTTGTGGTTGCAGCCTAGGAACAGTCTAAAACAGAAAGGGTTTGATGATCCAGCTCTACCAATCCTCATAAAAAATCATCCAGGTTTGTTCAGAGGCTTCTTGTGAGTGCAGTTACAGGCACAGGGGCTCTTCATATTCTTCCCACAGCTTTAGTCTGACGGTACCAGAAGGGTGAAATGATGCACAGGGCTGTGATGCAATGCAAACTAAATCTGCCCAGCAGATAGTGGATTGTCCCTAGCTTTTGATCCAGGCTGTATTTCTCTAACTCACTGGCTGAACACAGCTTTAAGAGGTGGGTGGACGAAGTCTCTGAACTGCGTAGTCACACTTAGTTTAGGCTGGGAGATCATATCTCTTGTCACAGCGGTTTTGTGCTCCTGAGCTTCCTGGGAACAGACCCCAGAGGAGCAGCAGACAGAGCAACAAGGAGACCTGTGGTTTAGTGTGAGGCTTCTGTGCACATAAATGTGTCAGAGAGAGAGCACATGCAGCAAAAACGATCATAGACTTTTAGAAAAAGAAAGAGCATTTTCTGCTATGGGGAGAGAAGGAGCTGAAAGGAGATGAGAAAGAGAAAAACCATGCTGTAGGACTGAGAGACAGACCACTGGATCACACTGTCCCATTTCCATTCTCATCCCTTGCTGATCCACAGGGATCATCCTGGCATTTTCCCTCCGGCCCTACCAGCTGACCTATCGCCAGATCAAGTATTTCTCCTTCCCCGGCGAGCTGCTGATGCGTATGCTTCAGATGTTGGTTCTTCCTCTCATTGTCTCTAGCTTGATTACAGGTGAGAATTGCTTTCTGCTGCTTTCAGCCAAGGCAATAATCAGCAAAGACAGATGCTACCTCTTGTTGGCGTGCCCCAGCTGGAGGTGCTTGTATTAGCTTGGCTGATAGTGACAAGCCTGAACCTACAGCTGTACTGAACATAATTCACACTTACACCCCTGCTGGCTCAGTAGCAGGGAAGAGAAGCAGAAGGCCTTGTGCTTTCTCAGAAGACTGGGGAGGACATAATGTGGTCTTTCCAATGCCCAACACTTGAGCACTAACAAAGATTTCATCCTACATAACCTCAAACATCAACAAGTTTGTTGCCCAAGTCAGCTTCGGGTTTCCTCCGGCCCAGGGAAGGTTAATTCATGTCAGTCCAAAAGAGCTGGAGTGGATCACTGGCTGGAGAGCTTCTTTCATCCAGGTCCTCATAGAACACTCACCAGCCAGCCAAGCTTTCAGACAGAGGAAGGGAGTGCAAGGCATTCCGCCTGCTGAAACATCCCACCATTAAGGACTTAAAGGCCCAATTTACTGAGAGGGGATTATTTCCCTTCTGAGATCTTTAGGAGGAAATTGCTGTATCCCCAAATGCAGCCTAAGATGCAGCAGCACTATGCTTCTTCATAACCACAAGCCACATTCTCCCATATCAACATCACCTTGGAGCTCCAAAGTCTGCCCCTTGTATGCTGTGCTTCCTAGAGACCCCAGCTCCCCATCCAACTCAGGCATGTGCCCTGCACACTTTGAATCTTCCTTGGGCTTCCCCTTTCCCTCTAAAACAATAGGCCTTCCACCTTGTCTCTCTGTGTATCTCCCCAGGAATGGCCTCGCTGGATGGCAGAGCCTCAGGGAAGATGGGGATGCGGGCTGTCGTCTACTACATGGTGACCACGATCATAGCAGTCTTCATTGGCATCCTCATGGTGATCATCATCCACCCAGGAAAAGGATCTAAGGACAAGCTTCACCGAGAAGGCAGAATTGAGCAGGTGCAGACCACAGATGCCTTCATGGACTTGGTGAGGTAGGTGAACAAGATAGTCCCATTTTGAGACCATATCAGTGAGATTACATTCTTCCACAGAATGTCCTTTTGAAGTGTCACAGCTTTAGGCATACACTCTTAGGGAAAGCGGTTTATGGCTGCCTTGCCCAGCGTACTACTTCTAGCTCAGACTAGCCAACTGACTTTGCCACTCTGAATACTTGGCCTGGAGCTCTGGACTCCAGTCCTTCTGTTAGAGGTACTCATGCAAGAGGCCAAGGTGTGCTCAGCAAAACAAGTAATGACAGCTATCAATGACTGCATGCCCTTCAGAAATTCACCCAGCAAAGGCTACTCCCATCCATCTTCACTGGCCCAAGGAAACTGAGCAAGTGTTTGCCGAGACATTGTCTCTCCCTCCCTTGATGTGACCTTACACAGTGAGTTGCAAAGCTGTGCCATCTCAAGTGGTATGAAGCTATGTTTCTGAGGTACAAGATAACAGAAAGCTCAAATGACAGTTGTAGAGATGAGGCTGAAAGCAAGGCAGTGTATTAAAAATTTTTTGTACTATGCTATTGTTCCAAGACTCAGTTGGGGTTGATGATGCTTTCACAATGGACCCATATCCCGGTGCTGTGTGTGTATAGTCGCTTTCCACATACCTGAAATACAACCTTCTGGACTCTAAAAAGATGCAGTAAGAAACTGAAAAGATGCAGGAAGGTGCCTGGCTCCAGATCAACCTATTGCCCTCTTCTGTCAGTCAGACAGAAAGCATCAATCTGCTTTGTAGCCTGGAATTGTGAGACTTGTGACCTGAGACACTGTTCCAGGACAGAGGTGTTGGCCAGAAAGCCCATGTTTTCTTGCTAGTCAAACAGGACAGTAACTCTTTCCTTGTTTTATCTACTGCAGGAATATGTTCCCGCCCAACCTGGTAGAAGCCTGCTTCAAACAGGTACGAAATCCCACCATGGTGCCTTAGACCATTGTCCAACCTGTTTCTCTGAGGGGTGGAATAGCAATTGTTTTATACTGCCTTCACACTTTCCCAGGTCTGACTGCTCCAGGAGGCATTGCAGTCATCAGTCTGTATTACAGCATCCCCCCAACAAGCTTTTCAAGCTGTCTGTAGACGGGGGCTTCAACCTCCATCCCATCCCACACTCAGAGTCATGAAGGGTTTGTGTGATCTCAGGCAGCAGGCTTGGTCTGGCAGTGAAAAGGGAGCAGATTCTCCAAGGGTTTGTCTCTTCTGTAGTGCTAGTGCTGTTGGAAGCAGTACAAAGGGTTATCAGAGAAGCCAGAGTATCTTGGTTCTAGGGATATGAGATGCTTCAATGGTCTCTTTTGACCTTCTGCTCTGTGAACTTTTTGCTGAAAGTACTAAGCTGGGGAGCTTGAGAACAGGCAAGGCAAGTTTTCCACACAGGTCAGCAGTGAACTTGCAGTACTCTCCTTTCTTTAGGAAGGGATGCAAGAGCCCAGCATGTTGTCCTGAGCTCCTGAACCAGAGCCTGTGAGTGCATCTGACAATCTGTGTCTTTTCAGTACAAGACGCAGTACAGCACCAGGATCTTCACCAGAACTGTCCTCCGCAGCAGCAATGTCACAGCAGGTGTGACAACCACTCAGATCCCTGCGCCTGAGAACTTCACCGGCATCCTGGAGAACGTCACTCATGCCCTGGGGACCATCTCCGAGGTGCTGACCTTTGAAGAAGTCATTCCCATCCCGGGCTCAGCCAATGGGGTGAACGCGCTGGGGCTGGTAGTGTTCTCCATGTGCTTCGGTTTGGTGATCGGCAGCATGAAGCAGAAGGGACGGGCCCTGCGGGAGTTCTTTAACTGCCTCAACGAAGCCATCATGAGGCTGGTGGCCATTATCATCTGGTGAGGAGCACGGCCGGTTGGAGCAGGAGGTCTGCAGGTGCAGTTTCCACTGACCTGATGAGAAGTGGGGTAGTTTTAAGGATGACATGCACAGGAATAGCAAATGGGCACAGCTCTCCTTTGGCTCCATCAGGCTGGAGGAAAAAGTCTGGATGGGATATTTGTTCACATTTCATTTCCTGTCTTTTGTTTTTACCTTAGAAATATCAGGTACACCAGGACTTGCTTTCCTTGAGGCTGCTGGAAACATCCTTGGAAGACCAGAGAGCTGGAGTGGAAGATCTCTTAGCCTTACCAACAGGGGTAGGGTGTGAGGCTTTCCCACAAAAAGCTTTCCTTCCAGCTATGTTCCAGGAGCCTGACTTAGCTACAGATCACAATAACCTATTGCCACATTGCCGCTTTCCCGCTGCTCAGGGTGGCACCAGCTCTGAGAGATGAGCTGAATTGACAAGGTCAACTCAAAGTGATTGCCTTTCAGATTGAGGTCTCCCAGGTCCCAGCTCCACTAAAGCTCAGCTGTCTGTAGGGCTGCTTGTGCTACATGGTCCAGATAAGCAAGGCATTGCTGAGATGAGTCTTCTCTAGAAGGCAGCATTTTACCAAATCTTGTTATTTTAAGGTCTTTACCCATCTAGGGCTCAAGGTCTAAATAGGGGTTTGTGGTAGGTACCACAAGAAAGGAGAGATGTGGGGCTGCCAGAATACATGGAAATATCTGACAGAGATCTGTCAACCCCGCACCCTCTTCCATTTTACATCACACCAGCTTCCATTCCCTGGTTTTCTAGTCACAGTCTTTTGTCTCAGAGCAACATCCTGGGCACAGGAGGACAGGCCTGACACAGAAAGACACAAAGGAGAAGAGCAACCGTGAGCTCGTAGCAGAGCGCTGGGGAGCCCCAGCCCCTCTGGGATCTTTTCCTCCATGGATGAGCCAGAACTTGGGGCTTTGCTTTCCTAAGAAGAGATAAGAGTTGCCCGAGGGAACAGAACGGAGTGGCACAAGCAGTGGCACAGTGGCAAAAGCAGACCTGCACATTACTCCCAGAGACAATTTCAAGGTGCCTTCAACATCGCCTCCTTCAGCTCCCCCTTGCAGTGAAGGAAGGCAGGGTGCTGCTGCATAGCACGTTGGTTACACTCAGGAAACTGCCTGTGCACACTAGTGTCTGGAGAGACCTCCTGACTTACAAAATCCCGCCGGTACAGGAGGCAGGACTGTCAGCTGCAGCCCAGCACTCCTTCCTGAAGCCACAGTCTGCTGAGCATCTCCCAAGAGCTTGTTTTTCTTGGGGAGATCTGGTCACTAGCTGCAGCCACGACTGTCTTCTAAGAGGAAATGAAATATTTGTGAAATCCTTTCCTGACACTTTTCCAAACCTCCCAGGCTAAGTTGGAATTTGGCATGTGGACCTCTGAGATTTGTGCATGAATTGCATGTGAGCTCTTGAGCTGTAGAGGCCAACCCCTGAGAGGTGTGGCCATGGAGCTGGGATTTTATTTGGTCCAGTTATTTGTCCATGTTTAGTTTAGTGCCCGTGACATTCTCCATGTCTGTGTTATGGCTTCCTTTCTGCGGAGCCTCACTGCTGCTTATGAGATGCATTGTTATGGAGGGGGAAAAAAGCTGTAAGGGATGGAAAGGATAGCAGTGTGCCTCAAAACGGGTTTTTATATAAGCCATGGCTGCTTTCACAGGTGTTGGTGTGCCCAGTCCTTGCCATACCAGATACGGATTCCCTACGTATTCCTATTCCCTAAATGTGAACGTCTGAAGATAGCAAGGCTGATATCCCAGAGCCTATAGGACCCTATTTCTTTTACTCCTCAATTCCCTGATTCTCCTGTACTTCCCTGTGCCTCTCAGTAAAAAAATAACATACTCTCAGCCCAAGCTCTATTAGGAAAGGAAGGGACTCTGAAGACTCCCCTACATAACCTCCCCTATTAATTCTACAAGGAGTGAGTGGAAACATGTAGGAGAAGGAAGCCCAAGCTGTGTGCACAACAGAGTCCTGGGGTCCCCAACAGTGCGACAGGGCTGGTTTTTGGCCATATGGTGAGCAAGTCCCATGTCTCTCCAGGTGTCCGGAAAAGATACCAGTAGTATCATCCAATGATTAGGCTCAGTGAGCACTGCTGGTGTGCTGGCTTATTGGGGATGTGTCCAGACAGGATGCATTAAAGCTGGTGTGAAAGTGTGGATGCCAGTTCTGAGCGTCAGCTTTGTGTTTCTGCCACAGGTATGCTCCAGTTGGGATCATGTTTTTAATTGCTGGCAAAATCCTGGAGATGGATGACCTAGCAGTGATGGGAGGCCAGCTGGGGATGTACACACTCACCGTCATCGTTGGACTCCTCATTCATGCCCTCTGCATCCTGCCACTGCTCTACTTCATCGTCACTCACAGAAACCCCTGGGTATTCATTGCAGGGCTTCTGCAGGCCCTCATCACAGCCCTGGGCACCTCCTCAAGGTACGATGGCTATATTGGAGTAGGGTTGGGGCTGGTGTGGATACTCTGGGGGTGCTTCTCAGCACTCTGTTGCCCTTAGAATTGTCTCACAATTTCTAGTACTAGCAGCTTTTTGCACTGGTCCAGCCAAGCTCATTTGAGAGTGGAAAGATTCCCACTCCCCTGCTCAGAAGCCCTATTCATGTGGCCACCTCTAACCATGACAGCATGACCCATATTCCTCCTTACCAATAGTGGTGGTGATTCTGCCTCCAGCACTCAAATGCTGAGCTCAGGATAGATATCAAATCCCACTGAATTGCAGCGTCATTCCCCATGCACATACCCCTCACACACGTGTGCTTGCACACATTTGCACATTTCTCTCTCTCAAGCACACATACTGTATGCAGTTGGCATCAAACTCACAGGAGGCCTGGGCAAAGGCAGAAACACCCGTATGTTCAATGACACATTGCCGTGCAACACAGCTAAAGCAAGGGGTTGTAGATAGCTGTTGTTTCACTAAGTGCTGTGTTTCTGGCTGTCTTCATTTCCTGGCAAGCACATAACAATCTCTTCCACGTGCATTCCCACGTGGAAACACACTGCATTTTTCCTACTCATATTCTCTTTCAGAAACAATTCTCTGCTTTCTCTGCAAGATACATTCTCACACCTGGGTCATTCTTGTCTTATGCACTGAGGCGGATGAGAAAGGGCTCAAGGTTTTTTAATAGCTGGAAAAGTTTTGGTCTTGAGGCTCTGTCCTATGTACCTTGAATCCTCCAGCGTCAGCTTGTTTTGGTGTTGCACCAGCATCATCAGCCTCAGGGCTACACGGCCCCTGCCCCAGCCCCCTGAGGAAAGCCATGTCTGAATGTGCAACTGGAGCGTGCACCATATCTGAGGAAGCCTTGCTTAGACTGTTCTTTCTCCTAGCAGCTTCTGGCCTCTGGCTCACATGGCAGGGTGAAAAAGCAGGTGGGTAAGGTCATAAACCAGGCAGAGGCTCAGTCCCTCTTCCAAACTCAGCATATACCCAATTCATGTTGTTTTGTAAATTCCTTTCAGCTCAGCGACTCTGCCCATCACCTTCAGGTGCCTGGAAGAAAACAATGGTGTGGACAGGCGCATCACGAGGTTTGTTCTGCCTGTGGGAGCTACAATTAACATGGATGGCACTGCTCTGTATGAAGCCCTTGCAGCCATCTTCATTGCACAAGTCAACAACTATGAACTTGACTTCGGGCAGATCATCACAATAAGGTGACTTTTGAAAGAATTATGGGACTACAGGAAGGACTTCAGTTTTGTTGGTTTATCTGAGGTGTGGTCAGGTTCCTCTTTTGCTCAGAAGATACAATGAGAAAAAAAAGTATGGAAAAGAAGGGTGTACTACACCGCCAGGTGTAGAAGCATATAAGATTTGGGCATCACATCTTGGAGGCTCCACTTGAGCCCTTACTGCACTTCCAGATCCGAGTGATCCCTTTGCTAGAGCTGCAGTGTGCAGGCTGTTATGGATGGGTGCCTGGAGGGGGGAGCCTGGCTGCTGTGTTGATGCCCCCTGTATCACCATCCTGCTCGGTGACGAGGGCAGAAAGGCTGCAAAGATGTTTTGTAGATCACGAGTTTGAGATACTTCGTGACATTTTTGCAAATGTGACTACCTCTTTTCTTCCCTTTGCTGATAGCTGTGCTTTCCTGTTCCCTTCAGCATCACTGCCACGGCAGCCAGCATTGGAGCCGCAGGTATTCCCCAGGCAGGACTGGTGACTATGGTTATAGTGTTGACATCAGTGGGGCTGCCTACTGAAGACATTACGCTTATCATCGCTGTGGACTGGTTTCTGTAAGTCCTCTGCTCAGCAGCCTGCACTGCTCTGTGCTCCCTGCCAGCACTTACAGAGCTCGTCTGTACTCCCAACTACTCCCAACTACTCCCAACTACTCTCTGCTACAAGCAGTCTCAGTAACTGTATCATTAAGCTTAAAACACTCCTGTATTCATGAGACCTTTGCACAGTAGCCCTCTCTGCCCCTCTTGGAGTCTTCACCATGTACTTCAGCGACCCAAGGCATCAGAGGTTGATGCAGAGCAGCAAGGTCACCAGGCAGAATGCCCTCAGTTTGCTTTATCTTAAAAGGCACCCAGAAACTATCTATCTCCAGACCAACAGGGACAGGGTGTGCCAATAATAAGTAAATTCACACGCAGAGTGGTGGTTCTGCACTACCGTACACGGGACGTGGGATGAGACTGGGCTGTACGAAGTTGAGGAGTGTTTAGATGGGTGCAGCTAGTCAGTCAGCTACATTGCTCCATTTCACTTTTCTTTCCCTTTTAAACCTTGGGACAAGTGATTTCACAGGAGTGCAGGCATCTAATGTCACAGGAATTAGACTGAAGAATGCATTTGTGCACAGTCCTCACTCTCTCAATCTTTTCAAACACAACAAAACCCTGACTGAGGGATACACCGTCCATGTTTCCTCTGTTCTTCTGTATTTTGTATTGCTGGTTTGTAGCCAAAGCAGCCAAAGTCTGCTCCCAGCCATGGCTGAGCAGTTGGAAACAGTCTGGCCCAACACCTCCACTTCTCCTTTGAACTGTGCCTAAGAACAGGCTTGGCTGGAAAAGGCTCTGCCTCCTAAGACACCAGGTTACCTCCTGTACTTACCCAGAAAGGTTGGTTTCAGTCAGGTACCAGAAGTCTTCTCTGTTGTTACCGCTGAAGGATGGGATGGGTTGCTGGACTGGTGATAGCTTCAGCTCTTATATACAGCTGTGGTTGAGGAGAATATCTCACTGCAAAGGGTGTTTTAGATTTGCCATTTTGCACGAAGAATCTGGTGCCTTGTCTTAGTGTACACTGTCCATGCTGAGGAGATCTGGATCCACAGCAGCACTGAGTCATAGAATTTCTGCACTTTTTGTAAAGCAAAGTGCAACTCAAGTGTAACAGATATGGTGAGGGTCATCTGAGTCTGCAGAAGGTTCCACCGTCCACGTGGAACCACAGTAGCGTTTCCCTCATTTTGTGGCATGTCCAAAACTTTAAAGTGAGAAACTGGGAATGCAATAGAGCAGGAATGAATAGGAAGCCTGTGCTCAGGGCTACCAGTCAATGAAGGCTCTCTGGGAGTCATTTTTCTGTCAATGTTGAAGTGTCAATTATTAGAGTGACTTGAAAGGTAGAAAAAGTTTCATTGAAGATATTTCTTGAAATAGTCTTCATCCCCTTAGCTGTTACTAAGAAGCTATGTTTCTTTTTTCTCTCTGATTTTTCAGGGACCGCCTTAGAACAACTACCAATGTCCTGGGGGATTCTCTGGGGGCTGGCATTGTGGAGCATCTCTCCCGGCATGAGCTGGATGCGCAGGACTGCGAACTTGGTAAATCTGTGATAGAGGAGAAAAAGCAGCTCTCCCACCTGGTTTGCCCACAGAACGACTCCCACAGGCACCCCAGGAGCGAGACAGCACTGTGAAATCAGGCAGCGGAGTGCAGATTAATGCTGTAAAAAGCCAAGACTTGAAACAGAAGTCCATAGTGGAGGACAGAGAAAGATCCACTCTCCAAGATGCACACTCTTCTCCCCCCTCTTCCACATGCAGTCTTCCCTGATCCCATTTCTCCCCCATCTCTTTCTGACTTAAAGAGGAGAAAATTAAATGGCAAAGTTTTATTCCACAAAAGCCTGATTTAGTCATTCTTATGGGGTCCAAAAGTTAGACCCGAGTAAAGAAGACTCAGTGAATGAGCTGAAACAGGAGCTTCTTCGTTTCTGAGCACAGCTAAGTGGCAAGGTGGGTCGGGGACACCACCACCCGTGGATGGTTGCCATGATGACTCCACCCTGCAGGATACAGCTGCAAAGCCTTCCCTTGGTCAAAGACTTCCCCCGAGCACATAAAGCTTTTAGCTTTGGCCATTTGGAGATCTCTGGAGAGCCCCAGCACTCCTGTCCTCTCTTCTCTGTTTATGATAAACACAGCGTCCTCCTTGCTCACAGTCCCAGTGTTTGCACAGATATGCAGACGATGCTTCCTGAGAGCTTCTCACTCTGGCAGCCCTTCTGGCTGCAGGTACTGGAGTGACCCAGCTCCTGAAGGAATGTGGGACCATACAGCAGGGACAGGGCTTACTGTGCTGGCCGGTAGCACCAACAGGGGTCAGTAGCCTTTTCATTTGCGAAGGGTTGCGAAAGCAGTGAACAATTAAAGAATTTATTATACCCATTATTCAGCCTCTGAAACAGTGCCCCCCTCCCTCCCCCCTCCCCAACAAGCTCTGCCGAACACCAATTAACTTCATTTTTCTTTAGCAAGCTGTTCTCTTCTTGGTGAAAGCAGAAGGGGAAATGCAGAGTTTAAGAACAGTTTGCCCAGCTGAGCAGCCATGCCAGGAAAGACTCTGCCACCCCAGTTTTGCTTAGAGAACAGTCTCACTCCTCATCATAAGACTCCTAAGGAAACGGTTCCTTTGCTCATCTTTGGCTATTTCAGAAGTGACTTCCCTTCAGTCACATTGCTCCAGAATGTGCTTCAAAATATCTCTGTCTTTCTACAGCTCCTTATCTTTTCTAGGCAGGACCCAGTCACTTCCCAGTACTTGTACAAGTTTGCCAGACCCCAAACTTATGAATTCAGGATAAATTTCTCAGTTCCTACCAAATGGAGCTCAGTTTCTGTTTAACACACTTGGACATCAGCCTACACGACATCCAAAACATCTCAGAGGCTCAAGCAAGAAATAGGGACCTGCTTCATCCATGCTGTTTCCCCCTTCCCTGGCACGGCCAGGAACACAGCCTGTATCTCTCACTCCAGGGAACAGGACCAGCAGGGCTTGTTCCATAATATTCAGGTCTATGAATATCCAGAAAATGAACATCTAGATACAACCAGGAAGATGGAAAGAAACCACAGTTTTTCAGCTACTACAGCGAACCTGTCCTGCTTTAGAAATGGCTATGCCCAGAAGCAGCAGCAAGCAGCTTCCTGCTGCGCAGCCCAGCTATCTAAACGGGGCAGCTTTTACTTGAGGTCTTCTCATTATTCCAAACCCCGTATATCACTTAAACCCCTCTGCCCTGGCTTTCCACACTGATCTTTTTCATCTGGAAGCCCTAGCCTTGCACTCAGAGGTGCACCTAAGTGGATCTCAGAGGCGTCAGCTGGGGTCAACTTTGCCAACCACAGCCGCACAACTGCCCACGCTCAGCTCCCCAGCACTGACAAAGCTTCCTTAAATACATTTCTTGAGATATCCCAAGCCAGATCCTGAGGCTCTTTTCGGTCTTTCAGGAATTGCAGGATTATACATATATTAGTGCTGCCACATTCCACATCCTGTAGGCAGAGTATTCTATTTTTAAGGGCTGTATGACTGTTGGGAATCTGAGATAAATAGACAAATGCATCTCTTTCACATAAAAGCGGGTGACAGAGCAGGGTGAACCGCAGCGTGTCGTGGCTCCATGTAGCAGTAGGTGGCCCGAGAGCCTACGGCAGCAGGCTGCTTCCTGACTGTGGGAGGCAGGTTGCTTATTCTGACAAGAGACCTGCTCTAGCAGGGGGCAAGTGAGTAGGATAACAAATTATTATCCTCCTCTTTGCAGCATTTTTTTATCTTGTATGAATACTATTATAATGTCTGCTCTTCTCCTTTCTAGACTAAACAGACCCAGTATACCCTCACAGGTAATAATCATTCACGTTCCTCTCCTCCGGACTTTTTCCTCGCTGTTCCACATCTTTCTTAGACTAACTAAAATTTGGCACAACAATCCAACTAAAGGTTTATTAGTGCTGAGCACTGAGGAAAGAATATTTCATGTACGTTAAGATTTAGACCTGAGACATAAGTTACCATAGTTTAACAGCATGCTATGCATCAGCTGATCAGGATAACTGTCCGTGATGCATACATACAGCAAATTCAAGTCTGTTCATCTTATCTTAAATCCTAGTGAGGTTAGACTCTTACTTTGATGAGATGGCTGTATCTAAAGACTGGATCTTAATCAAAGAGTTTTAAGATACACTGCATTAGCTTGTATCTATAGAGGGCTAAGACAGCACTAGCTTATCATTAACACAGCTCAGCTGAACTGAGTCTAAACCTTCCTAAAGAACAGACCTGCTTATAAAAGCCAACAAAGTGCTTTATTTTTTCACAACAGCATGATAGCATTGACTCCACTCCAGTGGTAATACATGATAATTCCTACATCATTTTAAGCTGAACTGCTGCCTAGCTAGTTATTTCCCAGCCTGTGTTTATGCAGTTGTTTACTATTACCTAAGTATAGTAATTTGTATTTTTCCATATTGAACTGCATCTTGTTTTTCTTTTTCCTTTTTTTTTTTCCAGACTATTTGTCCAACTTTTCAAGAAAGCATTGAATTATATTCCTGAAGAGACTTCCTGTATATAAAGAGCAAACTGATGGGTGAATTGGAAGAAAAGATTGCTGTACTGGACTCTGGATCAAATGGGAATTAATTCTGGGAAGTCCTATGGCTTGGGTTATACAGAGAGTCAAACTAGATGATCATAAGGGTCCCTTCTGGCTTTATAATATATGCACGTGCTTTCTGGTTTAGAGATACTGCAAAGGGTCCTTCCAGCCCAATCATTTTCAAAGGCTATGTGGAAGGATCCTAATGATACTTTAATAAAACTCAGCAGGAGTCTAACCTGTGTTCAGTTGCTGTTAGCAGACATGTAACATATCACAAAAGGGGCTCTCCATACCACATTGCATCAACATGATCTCAGATGTTCCCACAAAATAGTACACTACAAGCCTTGCCATTTGTGATTTCCTGCTTTCAACACAAGATTAATGGAGCACAAACAAGTAGAGGCCTCATTTTCAAATACTGCAAACCAGTCTCCCATGGGGAATTTCAGAATTCAGCTGACAGTTTCTAGCTCTGGTGTTTACCCATGTTGTTAATCAATTTATGATTGGGATTATCTATCTGTTTACAGTACCCAAACAGTATTGTCAGGAATTTGCACAAATATATATATATATATAGAAAGGGGTGCATGTGCACAAACATACATATACACAGAGTTAATTTTTTTGTTGCTAATCCAAGAAGGAAAGGCAATACTAAGCTCTCACTGTGTAAAGCTGCATACTTCATTTTGATGCCCACCTTGATTTACCCAACTAATCCTGTCTTTAAAACAACAGAAGCTACTTTACTTCATTCCAGTAATGAGTCTTCCAAAGCAAGGTTTATCAGGAAGGAGCTCAGTGCATGCTGATTTTGAATTGTACCTGCTGGTGATGTAATGAGAACTTCTCAACGTATAGAGAAAATTCTCCACTTCATCTTTGACTTCCCTGCGTGTATCCCGAGGACCCACATCCCCACTGCAGCTGACTTGGCAAGGAGGCAGGCTTTAAGAGCTCAGCCAAGAATACAAAAGTGTCTGTACTCCTTCCAAACCCAACACTGACCTTGTACTAACTCAGCCTTCAAAACTGGAAAACTGAAAGTATTAAATAATTTTAACAACTCACTTTTTAAATTATCAGATATTCGAGTTTATGCAGTCTTTACTGCAGTCCCACTGCTTCTACTCACAGGAACTTTCTGAGTGTCTCCTATTTGCAAACAGATTTATTCCTAATGATTAGATGGGCATCATTTGGGATGAAACAGAGAGCTATCTCAATGCACACATACATGAGGAGCTCTTGGATTAGGACACATCTCTTCAAAATTAATTTTAAGCTAGAAAATCCATGGAGAATACGGATTTTCAGATGATAGGCCATGTGTCACATTATGTATGTGATGTGTGCACATTGTTTCAGGAGTCAGATCTGCCCATGAAAAGTGCCCTGAAATTGTATGTCCTTTTGCTCTGCCCAAGAAATAAAGAGGTACCTGGAAATCAGTGCTGTGCAGCATGTTCATAGCATTCTGGCAGTTTGACTGTGTTAATTCCCGAGGGCTTTTTCTTCATGCTGTGAGTTTCAGTGTTAATAAAGATAGTTTGCATATTTGAAAAATAAAGGGAATTTTTTTCCACAATGCTTTTCCAGGATTATTTTCTATTATTTTTCCTCAGGACCATGACCTTACAAATTTAGGGATGTTACGTGCAGCATTATGTTTTACACTTCCTTATCTCCATATGCCTATGTCATGGGTCAAATACTAAATTCAGACTTTTACAAGGCCTTTCGCTAAAGCTTTTTCTTTGATGCCATCTTTTGCATATGTCCATAAATTGTCAAAGCTGCACAGCACACAAGCACATACTTCCATCTGGGAAATCCACCCCAGACAAAGGTTATGTGGAACAGGTCTCTTAGGCTTAAACAATAATCACTTTACATTACTTGCTGAAATGTTGCATTAATGGCATGGTATTTAAGCAAAGTGAAAGCTGTTAGTTCTTCTCCCCTGGATATCCATTTTCCTTTTCTTCTGTTCCCTAAGAGACAGGAACCGAGGTCAGTAACACTGCTGATGGGGCAAGGGCATCACCACTCAGGGCCGAGGCCCACAGTACCCGAGAAAGGCAAGCAGCACAGACTCAGAGACGATGGCCAGGTCCAGACAAGATTTCAGACTGTAAGACAACAGCATAGTGATGAAGCAAGTCTGAAGGCAAGCCAGATCTGGTGATTGCTGGACAGGCATGCAATGACGAGGCAAGGTTGAGGTCAAGCTCTGAAAAATTAGTCCAGGGATTGGAGTTCAGATCAAGAGGGTCCACAGTCAGGCATGGTCACAGCTGCTGCTGAGCGAGAGACCTGCAACCCGTCAGTGATCCAGCTTGGGCTATGAAGGCCCAGGGCTGAGCTGAGAGCTCCTGGGCTCACGAGTGTGGGTAGAGCCCCCAGGGGAGGCTGCCCAGGGCCATTAAGGGCTGTTAGTGCATGTGGGGTGTGCACGTAGACAAGTATGTCCTTCTGCTGTCCCAGCCGTGCAGACTCTCCTGTGCGGCTCAGGTAATTCGGTTGAGGGATCTCTGGAGATGACCTAGTCAAAACTCTCTGCTCAAAGCAGGGTCAACTACAGCAGGTTGCTCAGGACTTTGTCCAGTTGGATTTTGAACATCTCCAAGGATGTAGGCTACACAACCTCTCTGGGCAACCTGTTCTAATGTTCAATCACTCTCACAGTAA
>KZ507358.1:0-29114 GCA_002844005.1 Limosa lapponica baueri
CCTTTGTTTTCTTACCTTAGGGACTGTGTTGGGCTGACGAGTCCTACAGTCAGCTTACATTGCAGATTTTAAATTGCATTTTAAATGCAGATGCTCTCCATCCACAGCTTGAGTAAGCTGTGACATTAGCACATGGTATATTCCATGGGACGTCAGGCAAATTTTCTCTGAAGTGCCATAAAGAGAAGTGACCTGCCCTTCACACAGATCTCATAATGGCAGATATGCCACAAACTATCCTCACAGAGAAGAAGAAGAATTTGTTAAAGCTGCTTCAATTTAATTGAAATAGTAGCCCAATTGGGTAGTTTCATGGAACAGGAACAATGAAACTACATTTGCACATGCATTTTGACTTGCAAGTACATGAGAACCTACATGAGCGTCTGCATGCCAGTTCAATCATGAGATTGCTTCTGCAGCAAAATTATGTAGAGTTAAAAAGAAAATTGTTTTCTTCAGAGATTACTCTAGTCATTGAGGATGTAGAGAGGTGCAAGCTGGGCTTTAGTGCTATCCCAGGGTGCCTTGAATTCTCCAACACCTTTAGCCTTATTAAAGGATATCAAGAGCAGCTGAAGGCTCCAGCAGCCCTGGCTAAGGACCCTCCTGCCCAGCCTCTGGAGCCCAGCCTGATCCCCAGGGATTTGGGATCTCTGCTACCCTGTTTGCAGGTTCAACCAGTAGTAAAGCTAAGCACATATACCTGAGACTCACAGGAGACAGACACACAAAGACACACACAGTCATGCAAAGGATGTTGACATGGCCAGCCACACAGACAATACATACAGGACTCACATCACACATGAGAGCAGACAGGCATGTCCTCTTCTCCTCTGGGAGTGGCAGAGACAGGAGGGCACTAGTGCAGGCACACTCATAGCATCCCCAGGATTCACAAGCACATGCACTTTTGTGGGTCCGCTGGCATGGTCCCACTGTCTGTCCAATACACCTGCCCAGATCCTGGTCCTCTGATACTCCCCACGTGTCCCCTACTCACTGGCTGGTCCAGCTTGATGCATCAAACACACAGCACTCACACACTCATCCCACAGACACCCCACACTTGCAGGTTCTCCCCGGGCACCAGCACAGACTCTCTGTGAACCCTATACCCTTGCCCAGACCTCCTACTCATTGGCTGGTCCAGCTTTGAGTTTGCTGGTGAATATACACGCACACCACACACACACCTAGTTTGGGGGGAGAAATAACCACTCCCCCCTGCCTCCAGTAGCCAGAGCAAGGCACAAGAGCTGTGACCCATGATCCTGCTCCAGCTGCCAGTGCTGAACCCCTCACTCATGCCAGTCCCCCCAGTAACTGTTTTTGGGGACACATGCTGTTGTCAGCCCAATGACTGTAGGCTGAGAACCTACTAGTTCCAGTAGCTGCACTGGGACCCACTGGCTCCCAGAGCACACACCAGAGGCCAAGGGTGCCCACATCCCCAGTCTGACTTCGCTACCTGGCACCAAATCCACTCGTGCTGATTCCCCCAGTAGATAGTACTTGGTCCTTGCAGTACATGTACACACAGGATAGAGTAAGAATATGCACAGTTATGCAAAGGTTTAGTAAGATAGGACAGGTGGCAGTGATCAGGCGCAGGGCCCAACCAGACCATCAGTGACTAGCCCCAGTTTACATGGAACCGCCACCTTTTAAACCCCTTTTCTGTCTATGCCCCTCTTTGTTCCTCGTCCTCCCCTTCACCTGAACATCCCCTCATCAGTTGGCATGGTCCCACCGACTCCACCCAACATCCTCCACCCTCAGGTTTGCATCCTTACTAGTTGCAAAGTCCCAGGCACCTGTAGTTTCTTGATAGCTCATCAACTGGTGATGTTTATTCCTGCTTGTTGTTTCTTAGTGCTAATTGGTCAGGCTTTATGTCTTTGTGGTTTTGACTCCCTCCCTTTTATTATCATTACAATTTGGCAAGGTCCTTAGTCAGAAAATCTGACTGAAAAATAAACATTCTTTCTCTCCATATGGATACCAAATAGCTATGCTCTTAACACCTCTCAGTAACAGGAGATCAGTATCACGGTTCTCTCTTGTAAATCTCATGCTTTTGACAGTTCTCAGAAGCATGATTTGGGGCCAAAATTGTATAACTGACTTGGAATTTATTTCCAACTTAATTCCAATTTATTTTCAGGAATGTAACCTAACATGCACCTGAATGACTTCATACATCTGTGATATAAAATACTGGCATTGACTGTCCTTAAATGCTCCTTGGAAAACCTGTAGAAAATGTTACAACTTTCATGAGATTAATAATGCCACTGGTTCATATTTTACATTTCTAGGGTTACAGGCATATCACAGTGTATGTTTCCTCATGCTCTAGCTTTTGAACTCCAGATTAAAGATAACCAAGAGAATAATTTCTGTAAAGTAATTCCTCTGCTCTTCCTTAAAATGTGCTTATTACTTGCTAGTGCTGAGGGAACTAACTTACTTTTTATCTGCTAAAGATAAATATTTTCACTACCGCCTCTATTCATGACTCTTTCTAAAGGTTTCTTAACATTCTCAGAACTAAGAAATGGTGCTTTAAGACTCCAACTCTTGAAGACTGGATTCATTCACCTGCCTTCAGATATCTAAAATGTAGACACCTGTTTTTGAGATATTTGACTAGACTCTTTTTTTGGAGAGGTCTTCTACAAGCTGTTTAAGATCATCCTTAGGTAGATGAGACTAATCATGTTTTAAATTGGACTGTTTATCCCCATTTAACTATAAATGGAGGCTAAAGCAAACGGCCTGGACACATTTTATTGTAGATACCTAAGTTAACACCTGTTTATTCCCATTTTGTTTTATTGCATAGTTGATTTGGTCACTTTATTGTTACAATGGGGTTTTGGGAACCAGAGGAGCTGGAGGAAGGTAGCAAAACATTGAATCATTATTTCCATTTTCTCATTGAGAAGTCAGGGGCCTTTTGGAAAGCAAATCAAAGACAACTGCATAGTTTTGATTGGGTAGATCCATTCTGAAAGTGTAGTTTGATGACCCTCAATTTTGACTAGTCCTCTAGACGTAGCTGCCCTATGTTTCAGATCAGAATCCTCTTCAGGACTGGGTTTTTACTAGACAGAGAGCAGAGCCATAGAATAAAGTCACAACACTTAGGTAGGAGGAACAGGTAGAGAAGGCCTAGTGGAATGTCCAAGTGAAAACCATTAAAGAGTGGTGTCTCAAAGGTCCATACTGAGAAAAATGCTATTTAATGTCTTCATCAGCAATCCAGGGAGTAGCACTGAGTGCACGCTCAACAAGTTTGTGGATGATACCAAGCCGAGTGGTGCAGTTGATTCATTAGAGGGAAGAGATGACATCCAGTGGGACCTTCACAAGCTTGAGGAGTGGGCCCATGAGAACCTCATGAAGTTCAACAAGACCAAGTGCAAGGTCCTACATCTGGATTTGTGCAATCTCCACTACCAGTATATATATATTGGGGATGAATGGATTCAGAACAGCCCTGTGGAGAAAGACTTGGGGATACAGTCACAGGACAAAGGGAAACAGTTTTGAACTGAAAGAGGGTGGATTTAGACTGAGCATAAGGAAGAAATTTTTTTATGGGGGTGATGAGCCATTGGAACAGACTGCCCAGAGAAGTTATGGAAGTCCCATCCTTGGAAGTGTTCAAAGTCAGGTTCGATGGCGCTTTGTGAAACCTGATCTAGTAAAAGTTGTCCCTGCTCATTGCAGGAGGGTTGGACTAGATGATCTTTAAAGGTCCCTCCCAATCCCAAACATTCTATGATTTTATGATCTTTGTCTCAGTCTTCTCCGAGGAAAGCATATTTCCATGTTTGCTGAACTAATAGCCAGTAATGGAAATTGGGAGGCCTGTGAAGTGGTCATTGAAATCTGTGCTGGGACAGCACTTTTTCAATTAACAGAACGCTGCTCACTAGGAATAGGTACATTCCTATCCCCATCTAGGAGGATCATGGTGGGAAGGAACACACTATGTGCTTGCATGATCACCATCATCACTGCATCTTGCTGCTTGAGACTCCAAACTAAGAAATTAGCAGAAAGTCTTTTGTATTTATTTTTTCTGTGTAATAGTAACATTGACTTTGAGGAGAGAACCAGTAGAGAGGGTTGTTACTTCCTTTCTTGAAATGCACAATGGAACAAGGCTACAATGACAGAATGTTCTTTTGGGTCTTGCACAAAAATCACAGGACTTTCCTGATTTACTTGATATCCGCCTAACAAATCTAAACTGTCACACAATGGTCAGTGAACCAGCTCCATACTTGCCCACACATACCACAGGCTGGCTGGCTTGTCTTTGCTGGATGCTAGTGACTCATCTGTTGATGCTCCTGAAACAAAGTCTCAGGTCTTCTGACATAGCACTAAATAGTCATATTCAGTGTGATGGTCTTCCCAGAAGTTTTTTTCCACTTCAGTGTTGTTGCTATGTTCTTTCTTGTAAGGCCACTAGCCAGTAAATGACGAACTACAAACCATATTGATTGGTATTAAGCCATCATGATCTGGGATGTACGTTTGGGAGTCCTCATAGCAGATGCATGACTTGCTTGATTTGCACAATCTGTTATGCAGTTGGAGGTGCTTGTTCAGATATCTTTCTTTAGTCATGGCAACATGAGTCTTCTGCACGTCATGATAGATGTCATGGTTTAGTCCCCACCAGCAGCTAAACACCACACAGCTGCTCACTTCCCCCCTATCCACCTCCTCCCCCGCAGTGTGGTGGGAGAGAGAACTGGAAGGGTAGAAGTGGCAAGAATCACGGGTTGAGATGAAGACAGTTTAACAGTTAAAAAACTGATGCACATGCAAACGAAGTGAAATAAGGAATCCATTCACTACTTTCCATCAACAGGGAGGTGTTTATGCACCTACAGGAAAGCAGGCCTTCATCACATGTAGCGGTTACTCAGGAAGACAGATGCCATAACTCTGAATATCCCCTTTTTCCTCCTTCTTTCCCCCAGTTTTTATAGCTGAGTGTGACTCGACACGTTAAGCAGAGTTGCATCAATTAACTTCAAACAAAGCTCTCTAAAGGCATGATACAACATTTTGCTTAAGAATGACATGAAGTGAGCTGTCTATTTAATTTCTGAACAAGTTGGAATTCAAGCTATTTAGGCATTCTATCAGAGCTCTGATTGAGCCCTGCTCATTCCCACATTGGGTGCCAATAGATCTGTCCTGGTTTGGGCTGGACTGGCCACTGAGATGAATGACAGATGCTCTTACCCACCTCTCTCTTCAAGGGGAGGAGGGAGAGAGAAAGAGACATATGAATTTAGAAGAAACTAAATTATTTCAATGAAAATATTAATAAAATAATAAAAAGAAAGTAATGAAATGTATACAATATAAATAAAACCATATCAAGCTTGCAGGATGATGATCACATCACTGGCAAAAAAACTATTTGTGAACTGTAGCCCATAGGAAGGAGTCACACTGGAGAAGTTTGTGAAGAACTGTCTCCCATGGCAGGGATCCCACGCTGGAGCAGGGGAAGAGTGTGAGGAGTCCTCCCCCTGAGGAAGAAGAACCAGCAGAAACAATGTGTGATGAACTGACCCCAATCCCCATTCCTTGTTCCCTTGTGCCACTGGGGGGAAGAGGCAGAGAACTGGGGAGTGAAGTTGAGCCTAGGAGGAAGGTAGGGGTGGGGGAAAAGTGTTTTAATATTTGGTTTTTATTCCTCATTAACCTACTCTGATTTCTAATTGGTAATAAATTAAATTAATTTCCCCGAGTCAAGTCTGTTTTGCCTGTGATGGCAATTGGTGAATGATTGCCATGTCCTTATCTTGACCCACAAGCTTTAATTTTATTTTCGTCCCCTTTCCAGCTGAGGAGGGGAGTGACAGAGAGGCTTTGGTGGGCATCTGGTCAACCCACCACAGGTTAATTTTTTAACATTGTTAAACAATTGTTTAAATTGTTAAATAACAATAATATTTAATTTAACAAGTCATACCAGGTCCCTGGCAGATCACTTTGTTGTTCCTCAGCCTTGTGTTCTTTTAGCTTCTGAAGGAATCCTTTAACAGAAAGAACCTGCAAAAAAACCCACAAGACAAAAAAGAACAAAACAACCTCAACCTCGAAAAAGAGAAAGAAAGGAAAAAAAGGAGAGAGGAAAGAAGAAAGGGAGACAAAGAAGAGAAAAAAATAGTTTTATAACTATCAGTGCATTGAAATAAGAAATACATTTCATTATTTCCTTCAGTATCTGTTGTATTTTCTAGATAAGGTATTTGTCCTCTTGGGTGGTGAAATTGTCACCCATTCAAGAATGCCTCTTTTCTTTTTTTATTTTGCCAGAAGGCTTCTAAACCATAGCTCATTTCTGTTGGCTGGAATACCACTTTCTGAGGCTGTAGGTTTCAAAAATATTGCCAAGTGAGATAAACCATACCTTTCAACATTTTCTGGATATTTCAGTTTCTTATCAAGTTCAGTATCCATACTCATCAATCTGTCCAGTTCTTGAAAAATGAATATTACAGTTTTGCACTGGCTATATTGGTCTGGTATAGTCTAGGTCATCAAAACATCCTGCTGCAGCTCTGTGTGATGTTTTCCAAACAGAAGGAAACAATTTTGTTAAAAAATTTGAAAAAAAAAATAATGAAAAAAATACAATAATCTCCCCTTGTGTCTAAAATACCACAAGAAGCTCCATAACTCAATATTCCCTGTCCATATCAAGCTCATTGGGAGCACCAAAAATGGTGACAGAAAATCAGAAAATGGCAGTAAATGGCAGTGCAGTTGGAAGGGACTACTCATCAACAAGGTATTCCCTACCCAATCCTACAACTAGGGACACTTAAGAAGAGGGGCGGGTACCCAGAATTCCAGAAGGACTTTGGGAAGGAACCCTACAACTCTGCAGCAGGAACCAGGACCATCTCTCTGTAGAATAATTACTAAAGTGAACTTTATTAAAAATTATTTACTAAAGTAACTTTATCAAAAATACAGCACTGTTCACACATCAAGGAAAGGTATAAAATTGAAACGTTTCCAGGGTGGAATATAGCTGCAGATGGTATGTGAGGAATCCACTCCATTGTTCAGTTCCCTGAACAATATTGCTTGCAAAGCAGCATGGAGGGTGTAGAGTGGAGATTCTGCAGCCAGAGGCTGTGATAATACAGCAGATATGGGAACGAGATGGTCCTATGGAGCTGATAAGCTCATTTGCTACCCTAAGCCAACAGTCTGCCAGATTTTGACAAAATGGTGTCCTTTGTGTGAACTTTGCTCATTATAATGTCATTATAATACCAAAACCACACCTCCATGCCAAAGACTACCCGCCTCTTAAGGTGCGACCACTCCTCTTTGAGTCTGTGCCCTGAATTTTTTGTAAACTATACCTTTAAATGTGAGGCGAGATAATTTTTCACCAATGATAATAAAGGTTTTTATGACTAGAGTCATTCAAACTCCACCTTGAAGGTAAAAAATTGTATAGAAATGGCCCAAGAAAGGGGGTATATTAGGGAAGACACCATCATGAACAAGTCAAGGAGGACACCATCATGGACTGCCTTTGACTTCCGGGCTGGTTCCAGCTGCAGGCTGAGCCTTTCTTCGCCCGCATAGGGATGCCTCTGGGTAAGACTTAGACTATACTGAGTGCTTTCTCGGGAAACTTAGAAATCTCTCTAGAGAGTCACTTTTCTACATTTATAGCCAGGCTGTGTTGTTTATATCTTTGTCACACATTTTGTACAATTAACAATAGTTTTATTTGCATGTGCTTTGCAGACAGTGTATTTATCACCAGCAACCCATAAGAACCTTTATGTCTCGTGCTTGAATAAACTGCGCTGTTTAAGTAGCTAGTCATTTCAGTTTCTCATTGAACACGACCAAAGACTTGAGAGTGGCCGTGCTAGTTCATGAGCATGACTAGGCTGAAGGTGCAGTCCACTATTAGTGTATCCAGAATCGTCATAGTTTAATATATTGAACGCGACTGGACTGATAGTGGGGAATTGGGCATCACTCAGAATTTAAACCTAGCCACACCTAGCCTCCCACCTTGGTGAGGAGTGTTAGAACACAAGAGGGGTTATTTTCTGCCAAAACTACTTTGCCTTTTAACGCAACACTCTCCAACACCAAGAGAACCTAAGAGTACCAGAGGGAACCCAGTTGCCTTCAGCAGGAAGCCTTTTCTATTGCCTAACTATTGAGCAAGTCACAATTCCAAGGTCCATTCCAACAAAGACACTGCAGTGCCTTAGGTAGCATTTAGCACAGGATGAGGACATCCAAATGAGCATATTTCACAAGTGAATATCCATGGCAGCCACAGAATCTGAATTCACAATGTCATTAGTGGGGATTTAGTCACTGTCATGGCTGAGTTCAGAGAACAGTTCATCCAGTCAGACGTTGTCTGCATGGGCAGTGCTGAACAACTCTCAGCTGCAGTGACTGTGTTTTCAGGCTCTCCCATGCCCAGAAGGGGAGTCTAGGCTCCCACACCACATTAGGCATACATAGAGTGCCATTTTAATCCCTAAACATAGGTCTTGAACAATACTTTAGAGTACTGACGACATCTGTGTGAGGCTGGCAGCTATGACATATGATTTAGAGGAAACATGCCCTTCTGGAGTGATAACTGTAGGTCAAATGAGTACTGCCTGAATTCTTTGTTTTTTCTCTCACTTTTCTGTCTTTCCCACTGCATTTTTAAGACCTAGAATTTCACTTATGTAAATAGACATAACTCAGGCAATGTCTTAATGATAGCCCTAGGACCAGGGTGAAAAAGAATTCTGCTTGGAAGTTGCTGCTGCAGTGGTAATTCCACACTCCCTGGAGCTGGAACACAAGGGTCTGCACTCCTAAACTGTCAGCATGTTCCATGGACTGCTAAGCAGTCAACACCGAGGGAATGTCTTGATTTATTGGAGCCCAGGAATGAATGAAGTTTGCCTCATTGTGGACAGGCGGAACTTGGAATTCAAGAATGGAGTGAAAACTTATGTGATTCACACTCTGGTTGCACCCCATGCATCTAGAAGGACTCTGGAATTTGACAAGTGTAGGCCAGCCACAGTACGCCAAAAAGATAACAATGCTGCAAATCTATACATGTAGCAGAGAAAAGGATGCCTGGCAAGGGATGTCTCCAGGACATGTGGGAAGAGTTGTATTCTGGAGGTGTTCTTTTCTCTCCAGGACTACAGCTAGAGCCAACATGACTACTTCAGACTTGATCTATCATCTTCATTGTACTATAGATTGAAAAAATAGTTCTTAGGCTATTCTTGTGGTCTAGTTGTGACCATTACAGCAGCCAGGGTGGAACGAACTCTGTTTAGCTTCTGGAATTTATGCCCATCTTTGGGCTGCTTAATACAGCTGTACAGAGCTCAGTTCACCTGTCCAAACATTGGAGGTGCCCTGAGGTACCTGGACATTCTCATCAGGCTACTAAATATGATGTAGAAACTATAAGAAAACCACGCTCCTCTGAATATGCAGTTGGATGCCAAGTGAGGTACTCTGGGGCATCTGAAACTATTTGCAAGCCCATATTCTGCTTTTGTTGTGAGGTAGACTTGAGGTTTCACTCCAAAGGAGTGAACAAATGCTGATTCAGTGATGGCGACAGGGGATCGTGTGTGACTGTTCTCCATGAGTGGCAGGGAGCAGGGGGGCAGTGCCAAAGGGTCATTTGGTCAGTCTGTTTTATCTCCATTGTAACAAGGAGATAATGACCGCTGCTGGACTTTGTTCTTAAATCAGTCGTAAGGTAGACTATTGCAGTTCCTTACTTGGAGCATTATCAGAGCTCTGTCAAGAGGCAGTGGGATACATGACATCAAGAAAAGCCATTAAGCCCATGGTTTTGATCTCATGGAGCAGAGAAGGAGGTGTTCAAGGTCTAAGGTAACAAAGGCTGGGAGCTGAGGTGCAACATTTATGACTGCAAGTGTTTGAATCCAGAGATGGCCCAGATCAGAGCGGAAGGAGGGAGCTGTTAGTATGGCTTGTGGTTCCTGAATGTGACAGCAGCGTGTGTTGCAGTCACAGTGCCTTGGCTGATCGTTATAGCTGAAGCCTGGAGAGCAAAACTTGTGCAACTGCCAGTGTTTTGGAAAAGCAGGTTTGCAGAAGGGGGTCCATGGCCTTTCCATGCGCTGTGTGTGGAGATTGCTGACTGAAAGACCCACCTTCCTGGCACCTGGGGATTGCTGTTTGACTTCTGTAAGGGAAGTTTAATGCAGGAGAATTCTATGGCTTTCTGTGCTGCCTGTAATCAAAGTCTGGCAGTTTCTGCTCTAATGACTCCTGTAGGAACACCTGTTCAACTATGTTTCTGGTCTCGCATCTCACACTGGGCTCCATTAAAACTCCAAGTAACTTTTCTTTCTGCTTCTGCCTGTCATTTCTTTAAGGCAGCTTACCAGATTTTGCCACAGCTACAAAGTAACACGGAGGCAGCAGGACATTCCTTAAGGGGCTCATTAAAATGTTGACAGCCATAATGAGCTCTGCGTTTGGTTTTCTGCCACTCCCCATAGAGTTGCAAGCATTCTGTAGCTAATTAGGAAGCTCTCAAATGTCTTTCAATGAATATGTGCAGACTCTTTTTCATTTGTCATTTGTTTTAATTATGTATGACAAGAAGAGTAGAAATGAAGATGTTTTGAAAGGAAATTAGCCCAGTTTATATCCTGGAGGGAATAAGGCACAGAGCGGAAAAGTATCTTTGTGATCAAGCAACAAGTGGCCAGAGTTAAACTTTGATTCACGTGCTGGGAATAAGACAGTTCTTACTACAGTCTATTCTCACTGCAGCCCACAGCAGTGCCAAAGGCTTTATTTGCAAAGCCTTTGCCTGCTCTAATTAGCACTTTCTTTACCTGTTGCACTAACTATGCCTAGAAACAGGGGGAATATTCATCACCATTGCAAAACAATTTGAAGGCCTTTTTTTGATGAAAGAAAGGAAAAAAATCTCAATTAAAAAAAAAGTGATATCTTTTACTCTGGTCCCACTGAACTCCAGCTTCCTCAGGACATAAACCCTGAAAAGGGCTGGCTCAATGGAGAGATGGACAGGTGACAGAAATTTTCAGGAGCAATTAGACTAAGGAATGTTTAAACAGAATGGAAAGAACATAAATAAATTAAGAAAAACTGAATGCACATGCAGAAATGAATGTCATTGGCTTGCCAGATAATTTAGCAGATGGACAGGACAACTGAGTATCAACTTGATTGACTGGTTCAGGAATCACGGAGTTAATGAGATGGAGCTATGGTTAGGAGCATTCTCTTAGGATGGCTTTTTTTCTCTAAAGTTAACATATTTTTTCAACATTTCCATGTTGAGACCATGGGAACTTGCAACAAAGAAATTTCAAATGTGAACAATGGATTCAGCTGGAACAGAGCAATGCCTGGGGAAGTTGTGGAGGCCCCATCCCTGGAGGTGTTCAAGACCAGGTTGGATTGGGCTTTGAGCAACCTGCTCCAGTGAGAGGTGTCCCTGTCCATGGCAGGGAGTTGGAATTAGGTGATCTTTAAGGTCCCTTCCAACCTAAACTATTCTGTGATTCTATAATTCTATGATTTTTTTGGAAATGCCAAAGTAATTGTTGGAACTGTTCATTTAAGATTCATACACTGTTTATAGCCAAATGAACCACTGTCAGCAAAACAAAACAAAAATATAATCATGAGATAATCGATCTATAGTCAATAGACAGATGGGAAAGAGGTAAATAGCAACATTTCTTACAGTTAAAAATGTATAGGTTGTAAAAAAAAATCTTTTGGCAGAGTGAAGTATTATTTCCTTCTGAAGTTTATTGCTTGTTTCTTGCTTTTATTATTAAAGCATTCATAATATTTCACTTTTAGGTATCAGTACTTATTCCAGGGGTGGGATAAAGTAGCTTTATTCTCTAAGCCTTGCATGTTCTGACCTTTCTAGAAAAGTGCACAGGAGTCCAGTTGATGTTCTCAGCAGAGTGACTTTTGAGAGGGCTTACAAAGGCAGCTTGGACAGCAGGGTGTATTTTGAGTGAACTTAGTGGACTGAGCTGAAATCCACCCAAAGCTTTTCTTGCAGTGTTTACATAATACAAGAGACTATTGTAATTTCAGTGTAGCTCATCATTTGCAAAGTTCTGCACGTGGGACAAAATAAGCCCTCTCCAGAGGACAGGCTGGAGGTCCGGTGAACAAGGTGTTGAACATATCTCAGCATTGTGCACTTCAGATGATGAAGGCAGACAGTATATAGTTCACAGTAAGGAATGTCTTCCACCTGTTAAGACATGGATGGTGAGACACAGTCTCTGCTCAGAGTAAAGACTAATGTGTCCAAACTGTGTGTCACTTATTTGAGCACCTATTCTGAATATCAATAGTGTGTCTGGGGCCCTAAATTTATGTGTATGGCTTTTTTTATCCTGAACTATTGGGGGTTATGCTTGGTCACAAAAGGAAACAAAACCAAAAAAACCCAAATCACCAAAAAAACCCACCCCAAAACAAACAAAAAAAACCCCCAAACACACCCAACAACACAAAACCAAACCCAACTGCCATAGAAAACCAACCAACAAATCCCCAGACTTCTACAGCATGGCTCTCAGGGTCTGCATTAAAGCACCAGGGTTAATTTCTTGTAAGCCATTGAGGTATTTGACACTGCAGAGCTTACCTGGAGGTGGTGTTGGATGACTGTGTGGAGCAGAAAGAACAACACATGTTCCAATTTTATTCATGTTGCCTCTTGAAAGGGATCTGCTGTACAAACATGCTTTTGTTTTACTCTAGACAGAGCAAAAATGGAGACAAGTAATCAATAGCCAGTTCTATCCTTTGGATGTTCAGGGGACCTGGTTCCAAGGGTGGAAAAGGATGTTACTCGACAGTACCAAAGAAAGTCCATTTCTTTCTGGACAAGAAAAACCCCAGGAGAATTTGTAGGGAAGAATCTATTTTCACCAGGATGGGGGAATAAGACAAAACACACTTTCCTTTTCTAGTTCTTTTAGTAGAAAACCTCAATGCTTATCTTCCATTTGCTGGTGAAGACACCCCAATGTAGGTGTCTTCATGTGTTCAAAATATCTGCAGTTACTTTACAGTCAGTAAGGAAGACAGTAAGAAGACTCTTGTAGATACTTCAGGGAAGATGCAGTGTGTGTCTCCATAAGAAGCAATGCCGTGAGCCTTCCTATTGCAGACTAATGGGCCACCAGAATCACTCTGCGAGGTAAAAGGAGTGGGAGGGGTCAGACATGTCACAGAACAGCTACCCCTGCCCTAAGGAAGAAACTGGCCCTCTTGCCTCCCTCCATGTGAAGAACCTCCTCTTTCAACCATCTCCCTCCAGACCCATCTCGCCAGGTCTTGTAGATGCCTTACTACTCCTCTAAGTCAACTTGTGAAGCTGTTAAGGCCTGGAGGCCATCTGAGATTCAAAAACTTCTGAATCATATGAAACAAAAGCATTCATATACCTGAAAAGAAGAATCTAGTCCTACTTTAGACATGTGGAAATATCCAAGTCATCCCAGTGTGCCAGGAAGACATGACAAAGGATTTAGATGAGATCTGCAGCCTGGTGGAGCAGTGGCTGTGCTGGATAGAGTATCCCCAGGCATGTAAAAAGAAACACAATGTTCAGAAAGTTGGTCTCTCGTTCTGCCTCCTCAGCAGCACCAGGGGGAAAAATGGAATTAAAATCTCATGAGTCGAGGTAAAGTCAGGGTGACCACTTACCTTGCTACCATTTTGGGCAAAACAGGATTAACTTGGGGAAAATTAATTTCATTTACTGCTAATTAAGATAGATTTGAGTAATGAGAAACAAAGACATAATTTAGATCAACATGTTCCCTCTCCCCTTTTTCCAGGCTCAACTTCACTCCATTACTCCTGTCTCCTCTGACCACTGCCCCGGACAGTGGAGGATGGGGGTGTTATAGTCAGCATATAACACTTCTCTGCTGCTCTTTCCTCCTCATGTTTTCCCCTTCTCCAATGAGGTCCTTCCCATGGTCTGCCATTCATTCAGGAAACATCATACTTCTCTTACATGTGGTCCTCCATGGGATGCAGGGAAATACCTGCTACCATCCCGCCTTTTCTTCTAGCCACGGTGTTCACAGGGCTGCTTCTTGCTCTCTTTTTTCCCTTCCTCCTCTGCTTGTCTGAGGTTTTTGCTCTTACATGTATTTTCCCAGGAGTACCACCAGCTTGGCTGATGGGCTCAGATGTGCCCTGCCATGGGTCAGTTTTGTAGCTGGCTGGAACTATCTATGTCCAGCACAGGGGCAGCACCTGGCTTCACAGAGGCCAGTTCTGTAGCCTCACCTTCCCCCAACTACAAAACCTAAAACCTAATACAATTATCAATACTGTCAGCCACAAATACAAAGCACAGTACTGTGTGGGCTGCTCTGAAGAAAGTTAACTCCATCCCAGCCAGACCCAGGACACCCTTCATTGACTATGTTGCACAGATGGTCACAGAGTGTTTATTAAAAAATAGTAATAATTTATTGGGATCTTTGTAAAAGCTAATCCTCAGGTGTCATGGTTTGGGCTGGGCGGGCCACTGAAACAAATGACAGATGCTCCCCCCACGTCTGTCTCCCAGGAGAGAAAGGAGTGAAAGACACTTAGGAGTTTAGAAGAAGCTAAACTGTTTTAATGAAAATATTAATAAAATAATAAAATAAAGAAAATAATGAAATATATATGATATATACAAAACTGTATCAAGCTCCCAGGATGATGCTCACGTCACTGGCAGGAACAGGGAAAGTCCCAGACTGATCTGAGCAACAGACAGGATCTGGAGTCAGGAATGCATGGATCAGGATCAAAGGCAGACAAACAGACAGGGTCCCATCCCATGAGGCAGATGGAATGGAATACGCTGTTGGTCAGGTTTCGGTCACCTCTCCTGTCCACTCTTCCCTGCAGGTGGGACCCCTCTACACTTTTCCTCTTCTGACCCTCCAACGGGGCATACAACAAAGTGAGTTGACCTGGCTTGCTGTAGCCAGAATTATAAGCAAGAGCCTCTCTGCATACCACTCCTTGGCATAAATTTGAAATAATCCAGTTTTATCATTCTGAGAATGAACAGTGTCTGCACAATATGCTGTAAATTTCAGAGAGTTCAGTTAGTTAGAAGAGGCTTAGCTAATAAGTAAAATTACTGCACAGAAAATTGGTTCTGTTTTACCTCAAACCAGAACAGAAGGTGAATCACAATGTCCCAGAAAGGATGCTTGGTCCCTGCCCAGGTCATGGTGGGACTCTGTTTCAAGTGTTTGCAGGAGCATCTTCAGGTGGATATGATAAGCCTCCTCAAAATGTTTTTCTCCTGAATACTTATACTGAGCTGGTCTGTGGACCTCTTTGATCACTCTAGCACATACACAAACTACTGCCATTTTTCATCTTAACAGTGCAGAAAACATTTCCTATCCTATGTTCAAACATCTGTACTTTGGGACCATTCCTTTCTCCATGATTTCCAGGTGTCTTATCTATGTATAAATCTATTCTTTGGCAGGAATTGCCAGGAGAAGTCTCTGGAACAGAACGATTCTCAATCCAGGATATGAACCTACACATTGACATATATAAATAGAGCCTATAAATTAGTCTAGGTTTAACACCATGTCCCAGGTCATGGTTCTAAAAGCTGCACCTGTATTGCTGGTAAGGGTGGGCTAAACATATTCATAACCTTCCTTTCACTTTTAGATCATTTTCCCCACTTCTAGACTAGACAAAGGGCTGTCTTGAAAGCAGTTCTGAAAATCAGAGCTTGGATGCGAGTATAAATCCAAACATTTGGCAGGCACAGAAACATTGGAGACACCTATGCTGTTCCTCTCCTATAAGGATGTTGGGTATTTTGTAGAAATTCTTACATGTTAATTAGTCCAAGGAAAGAAATTGCCCTAACAGCCCAGTAGCTAGGGCCCTCACTTACACCACACTCTCAGGAAGTTGGAAACTTTTTCTTCTTTCCAGGGAAAAAGACTACCACGTGTTCAGATTAAAAGTTTTTATAAGGCTGATATTTCAGTTTTGCTTAATAGTTGACAGGAGCTTGTTCAAGTCTTATCAAAAAAGCTGTATTTGTTCACAGCTGTTCTGAAAGCCTTCTTTACATTATTATTTCTTAAGCTGTAGATGAGGGGATTCACCAGTGGAGTCACTACTGTGTAGCAGACAAAGACCACTTTGTGGAGGTCTCCCAGTGTGTTTGGTTTTGGTACCAAGTACACAACAATCAGGGTCCCATAGAAAAGTGTCACCACAGTTAGGTGGGAAGAACAGGTAGAAAAAGCCTTCTGCCTTCCTGTGGAGGATGGGATCCTGAAGACAGTGTAGCTGATGCACACATAAGATATGAGTGTCAAGAGAAATGGGGGTAGTGTCAAAAGGGGGGCCAAGATGAACGTTACAAGCTCAAGCCAGTGGGTATCACTGCAGGAGAGCTTTAGCACCGGTGTGAAGTTGCAGAAGAAATGATCAATTTCATTTGGGCCACAAAAAGTTAGCTGTGGCATCAGAGAGGTGACTACGGCACTAGCCAACAACCCATTTAACCAAGATCCGCCTGCGAACTGGAGGCAGCACCTGCCATGCATTATGGTTGTGTAATGCAATGGTTTGCATATTGCAATGTACCGGTCGTAAGACATAGCAGTCAGAGGACAACATTCTGCACCTGCTAGCCCAGGGAAGAAAAAGTACTGCAGAAAACAACCATTAAGTGAAATAACATATGTGCTTGTTAGAAAACTTGCCAGCATTCTGGGCAGGATGGTGGAAGTGTAACCGGTCTCCGAGAATGACAGATTCCCCAGGAAAAAGAACATTGGGCTGTGAAGATGATGATCAGCCACAACCAGCACCATGATCAGGAGGTTCCCTGACACACTTGTGATGTAGGTCACAAGAAACATCAAGAAGAGCAAAAACTGTACTTCTGGAATACTTTGGAAACCCAGGATGATGAATTCCACAACAGCTGTTTCATGCCAAGCTCTGCTCTTCTCATGACTATAACAGTTACAGTAAAGTTGCTGAAAAAGAGTCTACCAACTTTCAGTGCAGGTATATTAATTGACACAGAAAAAAGGAATCTTCTATATGAAATTCCCTGGAAAGGTTGCAAATAAAAATCCTGATTTCCCAAGAGGATATTTTTGCCAGCTAACTTGATGTTTATGAGGATAATTCCTTCACTTTCCCCATCAGAGTCAAGACTTACCCATCCCCTTCCAGAAGCTATCAAGATCACACAAAATACATGTCTAAATCAGAAGTGCCATACTTTGAACATAAAGACCTAGCCTGCTTTTAAACTATTATTCATATGTAAAAAATAAAGTAAAAACAGAAAGTTGGGTTACAGCCTTTGTGTCAGATAAGAAAAATCTGTGCTGGTACTACACGCTTTCAGTGGACATTGTGGACCTTACTCTCTTTGATGCTTTGGAAGGGTCCAGTTGCAGTGACTTTGCAGAGAGCAGAAATTCTTCGTTCACAGTTATTTGTTTTGAAGTTCAGCCAAAGGCTTCATTATGTCCAATGGAAATATGCAATTTCTTGTCGTTTCATCTCTATCTCTTGAGATATCATTGCCCTGTAAGAGTCAAATATTTATTTCCTTCAGCCTTTTGTAACTTTCTAAGCATCAGAGCAACCATGTTAGATGGCCAAGTAGCTAGTAACAAAGCTAACAAAGTTATTTCTCCTGTTGTGAGCTTGGAAAGATAAGGGTATTTAATGTTCAGTTTTTACTTTATTTTTTAGTACGTAAAGCTATTTTTAAAGATGCTAAGTGGGCAGAGTTAAGTCCTACTAATTGTCTACTTGTATCTTAAACAAAATGCCTTTTCTGTTCAGAGATCCTCAGAGAGAATGTCTGTGTTTAAGAAAAGAAATAAATTACAATTATTATTATTTTCAACTTAAGTCTGAAATTAGCTGAAGCTTTTTAAAATAGAAGCTTGATCTACGTGGATGTCATGTTTTCGGTATCTAGACATTACCAGTGACTGGGAACCATAATTAGGGCGATGAACAGAGATTCATTCTGTCTTCTTGAAGCCTTTTCCATACTCCCAGTGAAACTGTCACTGCCTCCAGGATTTTATCTAACTTAAGACATTGACAATGTAGATATTTACATCAGAAATAGTTTTGAAAACTTCCTTTTATGTTGGAAATAGACTGTTAGCAGTGATTGGTCTGACTTAGTTTACGTGTCTCTTTCAGGATACAGTGTTTCCTGCATAAAAATCCAGCGACTCTATTGGCTCAGTCTCCACTAACTGTAACAGAGCTCAAAGCCAGATGATTATGTTGCAGATGTCAGCAGAGCTGGGCTGAGGGATGGACCCGTGGCTGGGCCAATGTGCCCTATGCAACCACTCACAGGATGGATGCTGGTGCAAGTGAAAATAAGGAATTAGCTTGTAACACATCTTTGCAGACTCCTTGTAGAACCGCTCATGGTGGTAGAACTCTGCCCAATGCATTGTTTTGTTGTTGTTTGTTTTGTTTGTTTTTAATATGTATTTAACCACAAACGCGTTTAATTCACCTAAAGGGGTACTATAAAAATTCCCCAACAATTACACCCAATTGTAGACAGCCACAGTTTAAACTGTTCTGTTTGTACTGGTCCTCTGGAGTCATACTGTAGTCAATCCAAAAAAAAGGTACTCTAGGGGTGTGAATCATTTGATCAGCTTTTATGTACATGTGGAGATAGGATGAATTGTGCAGGTTTTTAGCTTTGAAATAGAGGAAAGTGTGAAGCAGAAGAGTTTTTAAATTATTAAATTAAATATTGAAATTACTTCCAGACTAGACAAAACTTTTTAGGATTACTATTATTATTGTTTTATCATAATCATTAAAGTTTCATTGAAAATGCAAAGTACAATATAACTTATAACACAATAACAAGAAAATAACCACAATTGTTTCCATCCTTTTATTCAGTCACCAAATTCAAAATTCGATTAAACATATAATACTATTCATAAGTAATGAGATTTTGAATACCTTCACCCTTAAAATTTTCAAAAGTGTCTTCTGATTTTAAGTGTCTCAATGGGGTGGGGAAGAAACTCCACACAGCACAACCCCCAAATCAGAAGCCATTTAAGGAATCAAGGCTACACAGGGTGGGATTTTCAGAGGGGCTTAAGAGAGATAAAATTTCCATTACCACCAAAATTTGAAGAAGGAGGACTCTGGCTCTCTGTAGTTCCATTGAACTCTCAATTTACAGAAGCCAAAACTGCTGACTGGATTCAGTGGCATCAAACTTCAGCCCACTGCTTTTATTAGTGGTTTGTTTGCAATAAAAATTACTGCGAAAGCACTTCTAGGATTTTCAAGGGACTCTAAGAGCTTTAGATAATGACATCCTGCCGATTTGGGGAATTCTGTTCATTAAAAAAAATAAAAGATTGCATTAATCTGCAGGTCCACAACCTATGGAGCAATCCAGCAATAACACTTTAATAAACACTTCAGCTAATCCCTGATGCTGTTCTGGTATATGTGGTCAGTGGAGGGAATTGGACACCTTACTTATCCTGACCTTTTCTGTTATCACTACCTTCCTGATGAGCAATACCTCTTTTACTGGGAGGGACTAGGAAGGAGGATTGCTTTCCATAGCAGATACTATTCTACTTAATTTGTGATATCTGAAGTGTTTCTAAAAGGTTTCAATGATCTGGGTACGCATTTCAACTGAAAACAGGGTTTCCAAACTGCCTTTGTAAAAAGAAGATGTCAGCAAAACCTACTGATTTGGTTGCTGTCCTTAAGTCTTCCAGGAAGAAGATAACCAATGACTTCTTAGCAGCCTAGGAAGAGATGGCTACACTTAATTCACTGACATGATTTGGGGTTGGAGAAGATGGAATATGGAGGAGGTAGGAGAGAAAGAACTTACAAAACATTACAGAAGTGTGGACTTTTGTCAAAATATAATCAAAGGCTTTTAGGGAGAAAACATCCAAATTTCAGACACAACGAGTATGTAACTAATGGAAAATTTCAGACAAAGCATCAAAATCCCCTTTTTTCTCTTAGTCTTGTGCAAAAGAGGGATTCAAATCACTTGAAGGCAGATAACCAAAAACTGAGATTTAATGACTTAACTTTGAGGATGTAGAGAAAAATAAAAACCTCTAAACAGTGACTCCTCCCACTCCTTTTGAATATCAACCAAAGCAAGGGATGAAGTGCTCTCTGGAGTTGCCTGCACCTTGCTGTTGAAAGTAAAAGGAAGCTACACACATCGCTCAGGAACTGGAAAAGTTATAAATAAGATGTCCTTCCCCATCTTAATACAAATATCCCCAAGATATTTATAGCTATGTAGGTAGTTTCCATGGTTTCTGCGTTATAATGGGAATGAAGAATGCAAATCCCATTGGAGGTTCTGAAAATTGTGATTTAGGAGGCAGGCAACATATACGGATTCTTAAACTGACTTTCACATCTACCCCACAGTTTGCTGGAAGATGTGTGTAGCTAGCATGAAAACACAAAACCTGAGACATCTCCAATAGATCTCCAGTTGAGTTTGTTTTGCCTGGAACAGTAATTAGTAAGCAACCTTCCTGTCTATCTTGACCTTCCAGCTTTCTCATGCTATTTTCTTCCTCTGTCCTGTCAAGAAGGGGTAGTGAGAGAGCAGCTGGATTGGAGTTTGGCTCTTCACCAAGGTTAGCCCACTGCAGTGTACTGGTTTTGGCTGGGATATAGTTCATTTTCTTCATAGCAGCCAGTATGTTGCCATGTTTTAGATTTGTGATGAAAACAGTGTTGATAACACACCGATGTTTTAGCTATTGCTGAGCAGTGCTTGCTCAGTATTGAGGGGTTTTCTGCTTCCTACATCACCCCTGCAGCAAGTAGGCTGGAGGTGCATAATAAGATGAGAAGGGACACAGCTGGGACAGCTGACCCTCACTGACCAAAAGGATACCCAACACTATATGACATCATAGAATCATAGAATTGTCTAGGTTGGAAGGGATCTTTAAGATCATCGTACTCAGCAATAAAAGCTGGGGGAAAGAGGGAAGAAGGGGAGGATGTTTGGGGTTATGGTGTCTGTCTAAGTAACCATTATGCATGATGAAGCCCCACTTTTCTGGAAAGGGTTAAATCACTGTCTGATAATGGGGAGTCGTGAATGAATTCCACATTTTGCTTTGCTTGTGATCTCTACCTATTAAACAGTCTTTATGTCAACCCACGACTCTTCTGATTCTCTCCCCCATCCCACTGAGAAGGGAGTGAGCGAGGAGCTCCATAGTGCTTGGCTGCCTACCAGGGTTATCCCACATCACACAGGGTGTATGTAACTTTACTTTCAGCTATGGCATTTTAGATTGTACCTATGTACCAATTAAAAATATAGCTGAAACAAAGGTATTGCTTAGTCTATGGAGTAATATTTTTTTTTTCAATATACATTTTTCCATCTCTTGACATTTTTTAAACTAGTCATATTGTTGTCTGAACTTATGACTAGAAGTAGCTTTTTTTGTTACAAAGGAAGTTTTTTTAAAAAGCAACAGTTGCTTTTCAGAGAATGCAGGGGGGATCATCTCATTCACATTTAGCTATCTGTGCTATAAAATCCATCTACATGCTTTTTATAATCGATGGAGACAAAGTGTTGTCCTGGGTCTGGCGGGGACAGGGTTAATTCTCCCCAGGATCTAGCAGGGACACAGGTATTCCATCCCAGGGGGTAGCCGGAGCTAACCCGGGGAAGGGGAAGAACAGGAAGTCAGGTAATCGTGGTTGTATAATCCTCTCACAGTGTTATTGGTGTTGTTGTTTCTTGTTCTCTTTGCTGCTCTGTTCAATTGCCTTTGTCTCAACCCACAAGTTTTGCCTTTTTCTTCCAATTCTCCCCTAACAGCCGTGGTGGCGGTGGGGGGGGCCGGTCTGAGCAATCGGCTGCCACCGATTTGTTTTTTGTTGCCCTCTGAGGCCAAACCACGACAGTGTTATCTCTGAGATTGAAGCCATCTATGTAAATAGATGGAGACTGAAAAAAGCAACCATGCCTCTTAGCTGTCCTCGCTCTCATATTCTTTGCTGTAATAAAGAGCTGAGTATAAACATGATCAGAACAGATCTGGTCAGACTTTTTGCATTGTTTTGAAAAGCTACACAGAGCTGACTTAGCTTAGCGCAGCTTGGAAAATTAGCATTTATCTTTCTGTCCATACAACCATTCACAATCAATGCTGAATTCATTAGATGTAGCTAAAATAAATCATAAAGATGTATCTACACTTTACAGAAAACAGTAGAAGCAAAGCATATTTGTATAAGCGTTATAATGGAACAAAACCAGAAATACCAGTATTTACATCTGAGATACAAGACTGTATAAAATAAATATTTGAAGGGTGAAACTGATCTTAAGATGTGGTGAATTACGCTTTCAAGATGCTGGACCATCTTCACTGACAGCAGTGGGAGCCTGGATTACTAGTTTAGATGTAGTCAACTAACTTCTAGATGACTAAACAGAGTTGAGATTAATATCTTCTCTGAAAGGCGAAGAAGCTGAAATGAAATTTGGAATTCAAATTGTCTCTGATGAAACTTTGTATACAGGAAGTTTGGTTCCTCACTGATGTGCTTAAAAGCTCTGGAGAAAAAAATGGTTTTCCAAGTACCTAGTTTCACATACTACTCCTCAAGCCAATCTTACATGGAGGAAATGTCCTTTTGCTTCAGAAGTACTTTCCTCATGCCTTGCTTGATGTCATTGTTCCTTAGGCTATAGATGACAGGGTTCAGTACTGGAGTAACCACAGAGTAAAAGACAGAGACAATCTTGTTGAAATCAAAAGTCTGGATAGTCTTGGTGCGAATATACATGAACATGGTGGTCCCATAGAAGATGCTGACAATGGTCAGATGGGAGGCACAGGTGGAGAAGGCTTTGCTGCGTCCTTCAGCTGTAGGTATGTGCAAGATGGTGGCTACAATGAAGATATAGGAGATCATGGTGAGGATAAAGGAGCTCACTAGTACTGTTGTGCCTACCACAAAGTTGATGACTTCAATTTCAAAGATATCTTGGCACGAGAGCTCCAGCAAAGGTGGTGAGTCACAGAAGAAGTGGTTGATGATGTTGGAACCACAGAAAGGCAGGCGGAAGATGAAAGCAGTGGGAAGGGCAGGTGCAAGGAAACCACCTAACCAACACCCCAGAGCAAGCCATAAACAAGCTCTGCGATCCATAATGATGGTGTAATGCAATGGATTGCAAATGGCCAGGTAGCGATCATAGGCCATCGTAGTCAGTAGGAAGCATTCAGCTGAGCCAAGGAAGAAGAAGATGTACAACTGTGTGAAGCAGCCGGTGATAGAAATAGTCTGTGACTGAATAGCAATGTTAGCCAGCATCTTGGGCACTGTCACAGTAGTGTAGCCAATGTCTAGGAAGGAGAGATTGCTGACAAAAAAATACATTGGAGTGTGAAGGCGGTAGTCCATGCCAATGACCAAGACGATGGCAGCATTCTCTGTGAAGGTCAGTGCATACATCAGAAAGAAGGTAGCGAAGAGAAGCAGCTCGACTCCCCTGGCATTGGGAAATCCTAGGATGATGAATTCAGTTACCAAAGTCCTGTTGTCAGAAACCATGTCCTAGAGGGCTTAGAGAAATGGAAATACAGTGAAGGAATGATATTCAGAATTATCTGAAGGGAAGAACAGAGAGAAAGGGAGATGTAATGTTTATCACCTGTCACAGTCAATCATCCAGTTTCTGAATCAGTCTCAAGGTTAACCCAAATTTTCTCATTGACAATACCAGGACTGGCCAACAGTGTTTTATACACATAAGATACATCTACAGTGTCATATACTTGAGTTTCTTAGTCAGGCATTGTTCCTGATCCCCTGTTTATATTGCACATACATTGACTGCCTTTGGTTGAGCAAATTAATCCCCTCTGAGGAGAAAATGAAGCATATTTCACTCCAGGGATCACTCTCTTTGGCTTCAGTGATGATGCTAGCCTGGGATTACTTCCTTTAACATAAAAAACTTTTCCAACAGTATTTCAACCAGCATTGCAGCCTCAAAACTACTATATGCACTCCTACCATGCCCAGTGGCAAGATTTGCAAACTTAGAGAGTTACATTGCTCAAGAGCCAGGGGTCACCCTGGCTAGGGTGTAGGGTGTCCTTTAAAAGTAAGTGTCTCATTACACAATTAAGAGAAATGCCTGTTCCTGACTACCTCTGAGGTAACTTTAACAATATGAAAGATTTAATACCTACCTCTCTGCTAACCAGCATTGGCTATTTTGTCAGTTATGGGAAACAGTCACTTCTTGAAGAGCCATGAGCAAAAAAGGAGCTTTAGAGAGACTGGGGGTATAGGAGAAACACAATAGCCTTAAGGAGAAACAGAAAAGTGTAATTGCCACATAGCACCAATTATTTTATCAAGGCCAAAGTAACAACACAAAGAACAGGGAGAAGATATGAGAAGTAAACAACAGAAAAAATCAACACGACAATGAAAATGTTTTATTTGCAGTTTTAATTTTCTAACTAAAACTTAAAATTTTTGAAAGCATGGAATTATTAAAACAGAATATCTTTCACAAAAGCAAAATTTTCTTTAGAATGCTTTCAACCAGGACACAAATCCATCTTAACTTTGTCCTTGCTTAATTTATCTGAAGTAACACAAAACATTGTAAGATAATGTAATCGACTTAGGTGGAGATCCCCTTTCTATGAAGGGATGAATCAGCTTCTAAAAATGACACTTTCTCTCCACTGACCACAGTACATTCCTGATACGAATTATCTTCTAAAGTAGCTGCCTGAATTAGGTGTCAAGACTAGGGTCTACAAACTTTACTGCTGTAAGTGAAAATGAGGGGGCTTTTCATTACAGTTACTGGAAAGTCTACACTAGGTTGACGTGAATTGCTGCCTGTTTCACTGACAACATTCAGTGGACCTCTGCCAAATCTGAGTGGTACTCAGCCCACACCTAGATTGGTAGAAACCCAGCTTAGAACCTGGAGGGGTGAATATGCTTGGCTGAGCGTCTGAGTGAAGTAATTCTCTCTGCATGAGGGAAGGTTGAGGCTGCTGAAAGTTCCTTAAAGGAGTATCTCAGTCCTGTCTGTTATTCAGTCCTGCCTTAGACCTTCCTGAGAAAAAACAAATGCCTTTTATTTCCGTTGTACTCCATTCACAGGAAAACAACACTTTCCAGAGATCAGACCCTGGCTGGGCTGGGAAATTGTTGTGATGAGGAGATGGACCATATGTCTTTTCTTCAAGATCTACATTCAGAAGCCTCAAATGTGGAAAGATGTTTATGAAGTTGGGGACAGGGCTGGGATCCTTGAATAGGTGCTGCTGACAGTGAGATCAGATGGCCTATTAGATGTATCTGTGAATACCATAAAGATATACTGGGCTGTGCTGACAAACAGCCTGACCTTATTTACTTTCCCCACACTAGCGATGCTGGGCTCCTCCAGACAACATAGAAAAAACAGTTAGTTTGCAGAGATGCTCATCTATTACCTATGCCTGCCAGAACTTTGTGGCTCCACCATCGTATGCCATTTATTAAGAACTTAGTTTTCTTCTATGTCTGTTGGTAGCAAAGTCTCAAGGGTAGGTAGGAAGAGAGATAACAGTGCCAGGAAAAACAGCCCTCTGAACTCAAGACTTTAATAGAAAAAGCTTGTTATCAAATGCAGATGCAAACAAAACGATATATCAAAATGATAGATGGATCCAGCACTGTCCATTTCAAATGCTGTGAGCCTCAGATGATCTCCTGGCATTACCCATCTGACTGCAACTGCGTAGCCAAGGACAAATGAGGTTCATGGACAAGGTTTATTTTCTGTGACAAAGATGTTATCACCCACAAAACTAATTGACTCCCAAAGGCTGTGGCTTTGGCATAAGGGTCAGGAAGATGATGATCTGGGGAAGATGTGTGGGGATGGCTATGGGCTATAAGGTGAATACACCTTGACTGTGGCTTTTACCGTGCCTAGGAGGGTGGAACTGTTGCTGATCATGCTTGCTTTCTCTAGAGAAGTGTAAGAAATGCCAGAAAAAGAAAGGAAATGTAAAACTCCATCTCTTGCAGAGAAATTAAGCTGAATTCTCCCCTACTCCATTATGTTTAGCAAAAAATATGAAAATTGCTGGGGGCAAAATGGAGCTGGATAATAAAAAAGACTCTTAGCTGTCAGGATAAGAGTATTTTTCTGGGGTCAAACATTGTCTGAAAGCAGTTTAAAGAGAAAATAGAGAAAATAGATAAGGAGAAACAGATAATTTGTTTTGAAATACTGCCATGAGTAAATTTACCTGGGCAAGGTTCATGTATTTATTATTTTATTTATTTATTTTACCTGACAGCAGAAAATATTCAGAAGAGCATTCTCTTTGTGGTGACAATGACACCTAGCAAAATCTTTGGGAGGTTTTTTTTTGAGACCATTAGTGGAAACCAAAATACTCAACAGGTAATACAGTATTGTTCTGACTCAAGGAAATACTTGATAGATATTGACCAGAGGTTTCCTGTGGTTGGGAATTTATATTTCTCTGTGCCAAAAATACATTTCCTCTAACAACACTTTAGACACCATGACTCAAAGTTTTTCCCTAATGGGAAAAAAAAAAGAAAAAGAAGAAAAAAACCAGATGATAAACCCCCAATCCCTCCCATTTTAGCATCAGATTAAAAAATAAGATATTAACAAATTTATCAATGTTTTAGTCAACACGTTTGTTACTTTAGGTAACCAAAGCTTTAAACATTTTTGTATTCAAGAACCATGAAACTCAAATACAAAGTACTCCCAAATACCATCAAATGCATACATAGCTCTTAAGTCAAAAGAATGCCATTAGAAAAATAAAATATTTTTGAAGGAAAATTAGCTGAAAAGTGACATGTATTTAAATCTAACATCCAAAATGACACTGTAATCCAAATTCAAATACATAGGTCTAGAAAAGAAAACCTTCCTAAGACCTAAAAAAACCCCAATTAGCAATCAAACTCTTTTCGTATTATTCTACATTTTCCCCTTCTTTTATTGTTCAAAATATTAAATGAAATGAATAAGAAGAATTCATTAAATCCCAATGTTAGGGTTTGCCTGATGTTTTTCAAAAGAAAGTATATTTAATAAAAAATAAAATGTCATTGGCTGCAGCTTTGAAGGAAATTTTCAATCAGTCCTGGATGTAATTAACACCTGCAATTTGATAACAAACAAGAATAGATGCTTTTAAAGTTTATTTCATTTGGCAGAATCACAGAAAACCACAAAACTATTTATCAAACATCTCATGTCAGGTAACACCTAGGTTTCATTGCATAACTGGTATTTTTGTTTCTTCTGGAAGATTTCAATTGGGTTATATTGCTGTGAAAAGTTGTCATGGGCAAATAACAGTAAGTTTTATTTCGGTTTGGTTTGGTTTGGTTTTTTTAAACCATAGATGTATTTGTTTTCTTTCTACTTTACCGGACAGTAACGCACAGAACAGCCTTTGCTAGAGTTGCCATGGAGAAACCATAACGACCGTGTTTGGCCGTTGAACACCCTGGCATTCTGAAAAGCATAAGGCAGTTCAGATAAGGAGCATTTGTCAATTAAAAAATCCTTCTTCTGTCCAAGCTAACCCTTTATGATCGTTTGGTGCTAAGTTCATTATCATCAATATGGTGGTGGAATCTGAGAATGAACAAATACAGAGTACTAATTAGTTTCTGATAGACTATCATTACGGCTATCCTCCCTTGTTACGCAGGTGTCTATTTCAAACTTGATAAGTTCTGTTACTGAATCATAATTATTTTTCCGTATTTAAATAAAAACTGTAATTATAATTAAGAAATTACCAACTATGTTAATTTATAAATACCACATATAAGAATTATTATTAGAATTACATGGATTCCTGAGAGATCATACCTGCCCTTTGCTATGCAGGGCCTTTCTTATTGTATTTGTTGTGAAAATAAAAAAATCAGAACAACAGTGACAGTTAAAGACCTCTGAAATGTAACCTCATCCTTATTTTTCAAAACTGCTACATATGAGTCACCCATCAAATAAATAATCATTAAGAACATTGTCAGTACAATAAGTTGAAGATATCGTTATATAAAGAACAAAATCAGAGCAAATCAATCTACATAATCCAAACGCACATCAGAAATGACACAAGATAAGCACCAGTAAGTGCTGGTCATCATTACCACTGTGTCATTCAATTATTATCTTATCCAAGAATGTCTGTAGAATTCAAGTTATTCCTTACATCTTTTTTTAAAAATTTTTAATATGTCAAGGATTCTGTGGAGCTAAATCTGGCTAGATGGAAAACAACTGAGGAGAGGAGAGGAGAGGAGAAAGAAGTTTCTATGAGCTGCTATGTTTCTACAGCTTTTGTATAAAAGAAAGATATAAAAATCAGTAGAAATGGAAACAATTCTGTTAAGGTGACAGCAGTTGATAAGAAGATAGAAGAAGAAAGTGTTGCTTATTTACCTTTTTCGTCTTTTCAGCTTTTGAGAGTATGAATGTATTTAATTTCAATTCATTTCAAATCCAAAGCTGGAGTTGACACTGATATCAAAGGTTTGGGGTTTTGCAGGGGGGGTGGTTCGTTGGGGTTTTTCTGTTTGGGGGTTTTTTGGGTTGGTTTTTTTCTGTTTGTTTGTTTTGGGGTTTTTTTGGGGGGGGATTCAGGTTCCTAAACTAAAGAGGAGGGAGTAGCTTCTAATGATTCATGCTGCCTTCTACTAACTATTTAAAGGTCCTGGGTCCTTTTGTTTGTCACCCAGAGCAACCTGCAACAGCCTGAATCTGAAATCCTTGGAGACATAATGAGCTCCGTGGCATTGTCATCACCTCAGGGAAGGCTGTGTGTCTCAGCCACAAAATTCTAACCTCTGAATTT